>JAOEGS010002030.1:0-20102 GCA_025447755.1 Corythornis vintsioides | reverse complement strand
TGACTTGGTCTAGGTGATCCTGCTCAGGCAGGGGGTTGGACTAGATGATCTTCTAGGTCCCTTCCAACCCCTAATATTTGTGAATCTGTGAATACTATCACAGTAATAAAATGGGGATTGCAGTTCATAAATATAATTTTTAATGAAAGCAGATGAACTGGTTGTAAGATATCAGCTCCAATATCAAGGTCCTATGATAGGGCAGTCAATACCAAACTTAGAGAGAGATGTCACTGGCAATGTGCTTCAGAGCTTTTTATCAGGAATATTAGCCGTAATAAGTTAACAGCAGCTTTCTAATGAATGCAGTTGCCTATAGATGGATTTTGTTCTGATTGACAGTTGATTTGATGGACTCATTAAAGCCACAGCTCAGTGTACATTTGTTCTGTAAGCAATATTCCCTGCAAATGGCAACAGTATATATTACTGATTAACAGCTATAAGGTAAAAACAGAGGAAGAGTTACACTGTGTGGCATATAAGCTAATAAGATTTTTCAAAGTTTCTAACTAGAATTTTCTGATAAATGACAGAATAAATGTAACCCTGAAACTTACTTTCAAAAAATAATTTGAGTTCAACAAATAGATCATTTTAACAAATAATGTACTAGATATCAGAAACCTACATTTATTTTTCCCTTAGGTTTAACTCAAGCAGAGTTCAAGCCATTTTTTTGTTTGTCACCTTATGGCAAAAACAGCATATGGGTATAAAAGGCCAGGGTTTTTACTTCGGAGGAAAAGGTCACAACTTCATTGCCTTGCACAAAGAACTTAGTATCTACTGTTCACTTATCCATCAGAGGTTGTGGGACTCCAGCAATGTAATTAATGCATAGCATATATATAGCAAATTATATAGGGCTGAGAATGTGAGCTGCAGAAGAAAATGGATACCATCAGATAAAAAGTTCCATCTTGCATCACACCATCCTTTTTGTTTCTAAAATCTTAAGTCTTCTGAGAGCAAATAAGTTTATCTCCATGCCTAATCTTCATATGGTACAAGTTAACTCACCTAATTGTACCTGATTAAGAGAAAGAGGTGAAAACACAAAATGTGTCATCAGCATATTGAAGTCCCATACTTTCTATACTTTCCCCTTTCCCTTAATCCCTCTTCACTGCAGGTTACCTGAGAATAAAGGGAAATGACCCAACTACCACTCCAGCAGGATCTCTGAGGGCATAGGGGAATTGTTTCATGTTCTCCAATGAAAACATGGAAGTCTCTACCTCTGCTAGCATCTAGTATTAGCTATACATGGTACTGAGCTTGTGCTCTTAACTTCTGCTCATTAGAGGGAAAAGTCATAAGCTAACAATATAAGCATAATTTCTATAAATATTAAGGCCTAATAAACAACATCTCTGTTTAACAGGTACTGCAAAGCTTCAGATTACTGCAGCAGTTCATTCTAGTCTTTAACAATCTTTCCTCTGAAAAAGATGTGCAAGAGAACAAAAATCAAACTGTTAAAAAGTAGTCTTCTGAAACTGTTTTCTTGACAAATCAATTACGAAAGCACAAACATGACATATTTTTAAACCAAACATCAGCATTATTATTATTTATTTATTTTGAAGTTACACAAGGACACCACAGGGATACTGATGTGTCACCATAAAAAAATACACAGTATAAACTTCATTCTTTCATATCACTACTTCACGTACAGGCCTCACCTGCTCCTCTGACTACCACCTGATACCCATTCCTGCTTTCTTTTTCTTACATGCATTGAGATGGTGATTTGTAAACAGTAAGCTCCTTATTGTGTTGTACATTTTTTTGGCATATTTTTTTATTTCTACTGTTTTATCTTGGAAATAATCTCTAAATCAATACTATGATATCTTATATAGTTTTAATGTGAATGTGTCTGTAGAACTACAGCTGAAAAAAAATTAACATATCAAAATGATCTTTAATATTTATTTTCCTTTTACCTTTAACAGCTTTAATTATTCCCAATAACAATGAATGAGACAATAGATAAATAACAATAACATGAAGAAATATAACAAATCTTGTGTTGATTTCTTCAAACAGTCCTACTAGGAAGAACATATTAAGCTACACAGTAACGTTACAGACAAAATGTAAACTGTATTGTCAGTCTGGACCTCTGGTTAATTAACACTTGGTGAGCCCATTCTCTCATACACACCACCGTGCAAAAAATGGCACAGAAGGAAAGTATTTCCTTATATATCTTTTATAAAATCTAGCTAATAAGGTAATTTATTCAAATACAATATCTATATATAGATAAAACAACAATAACAAACCACATAGATTTTATTCCTGAATCATCAGAATCTGAGATGCTCAGAATCTTATGAGACCTGCCGTTCTGAGCCTCACTATCACCAGATTTTTCTTAGGAAACAAGGTCACTTCTATAGAATGCTAGGAATGGTATTTTATATACCTTGATTATAAAACGATCTGATTTTTGCAGGTAAGACAACTGCATCACATCACATTAACAGTAAGAGGCCAGATATCAGATTTAACGAGGTAAAAAATAAAAAAATCACATAATCACAATCAGTCAGTACAAAATGGCTTTGAATTCCCCATTCCATCTTTGGCTCTACCTTAACAGAAAATCAGAGGGTACAATCCGATTCTGAAATGTGGAAGAGATAATATTGCTAAGATTTATTATGGGTACAATTAAATCTTTTGCCAGCTTACCTGATTGAAAGAGAATGACAAATCAGCCCAGCATCCAAAAATAATACGATAATATATGTCTCCTCCTGAAATAGTCCAGATTTCCATCCACAAAGCTTTACTAATTAATTATAATTTCTGTATTCTCAGTGGAAAAAAAACCACAGAGACCTTTCCAGAATCCTCTCTGATTCTGCCTCCGCTTCCTGTTCTCAGTCTCACTCTATGGTACCCAACATATATCAGAAAACAGCTTATTAGGAGAAGGGGGGTGAAGGGTGGGGGAATGGAGGGGGAGAAGTGAAAAAAATGCAGCACCTAACGTGGCAGCTCCACCTACTGGTAAAGATAATGAATACATAGAAAGTATCGGTTCGTGAGGCATTTTAATCCCAGTTTATTCTGACCTACACTTCAAAAAGCTCCTGTACGTTCGTCCAGGAAAGAAGCAGAACACAGCAAAAAAAACCCCACACGTCTTATTGAATATAATTTAAAAGACTTTTTCTAAAATTAATCTAATTTAAAAACAGTTGTCAGCAGAGCATAGAGTTTTAAATGTGATGTTTCCTTTAAAAATCCAAGGGAAGAAAGGAATGTGTAAGAATTAGGAATGTGCAGATTTACATCTGTTTACCTAGGATTCCTCTGTCCATCCTGGGAAGAATTATTACAGCAGTGGCTCCAACATCAACTGGTCCACAGGCAACAGTATTTACTGAGTGAATAATAAGCTTCAGGCAACATATTATTTTGTCCTGCACGTCAGTTTGAGGAGTACTGTGTGTGTGGAAAGCAAGATGTGGAAACGCTGAGCAATGTCAGCAAGTGTGTGCAATATATTGGCTCATAGCCTTGGGTTAGAGCCACTACAGTTCCCAACTAATTTAAAATCAAGCAACCAGCTTTGTTGAGTCAAGTGGGATTTAATGAACAAACATTTTTTGACAAAACAAGAAAAAAGTATATGAGACGATTAATATTTTTCTCTCTGTTAGCTCCTGTATTTTCTTTAAGTACCTTTATGGCAGCAGCTAGAGATAGCTCTGTTCTCTGTCCCACTGGTCACAGACATTTTGGAAGCAAAAACTCCAGGGCAGCCAGCACATATCCAGACAGACTAATTCCTACTACACAAAGCAGCAGGAGTGGTGACAACTGCTTACAGCTGATGTCCCTAATCTCTAACATCATATAGATATCCCTGTTTAAATTAGCCTACTTAAACCACAGTTCTTAAGCATTTGTGTCAATTTCTGCGTAATGCTGATGATTTCAGTTAAGCTTCCTGGGTGTTTGACAGATATCAAATTCCTGAATTTGGCTAATAACAGCAAGCAGAAATATATTTTCAGAGGATGTTTGTATTCTGCATGTACAGAATAATATCTGTACATTAAGTGAAATAGATTAATTACTCAACTTGTTTGTTTTGTAAAACTTGGGCACATGGGGACTCTCCTAACCACACTGTTCAGCAAAATCTCCCCTTTCATTTCAAAGAGATTTTTAAAGGTGTGAAAACATGACACAGCAAAAAGAAGGGGAAAAAAAATTATTCTTCCTTTTATTTGAATATTTACATTCCAAACTTCCAGAAGTTAAGAAGGAGTGTATTTTCAAGAATAATGTTCACTGTCTCTAAGGCATTGGATGTGATTTCACAGCACTATGTTAATTTAGCAAGCCCATGAATGAATAGAAGTTGGTATCTTGATTTTAAACTGCATAGGAATATTGTTTTGCAAACCTATGGTGTTTTGAAAATCAAACCAGTACTTGGATAAGACTTTCACTTGCTTACATGCTGCATTTCTTTTATTTATTATTTTAAATCTTAAAATTGTTTCTTAATGGTCTTTGGAAAATCTTTATGTCATTGTTCAAATGCAACCATCATCTAGTAATATGCTAGTTAAGGGTGGGTTATACATGATGAATCTGCTTCTTCTAGAAACATAAAGAAATTCTAATCTATATAACTAACTCTTTCAATGTCATTAAATAACAGATTTACTGAAACAGAGTTTGAATCATGATCTTAAGAGTTCCTTAGCACTTTTAAAATCTAACAGTGGAACAACAGGCCAGAGAAAAATAGCTGATATGAAAAAATATACATTGATACTATAAATACATCAAACCATCTATATGGAACACCCTGCCCGCCCCAAATTTTTAAACATGGCAATTTAATTAAAAGACAAGAACAAATAGACTGCTTTGGAAGAAGTAATTTATAACAATGCCATCCTGACACTGGTTTCAATTTAAATTATTAGTACAACTTTTAATGAATCATCACTGAAAGTTCATTTCAGAAATTACATTAAAAATATAACTTGAAAAGCCCTGACATTTCTAAATAATCTGTTTGTCTGGGAATCCTGCCCCAGGTGCAGTTATGCTCTCAGTAAAGAGTAAATAAAGGAGGAGCTATTCAGTTCCTTTTAACTGAAACAGCTGAAAGATAAATGTTGAAGTATCTTAGTTGCAAAGAGAAAAATAATTTTGAAGTATTAATTATGAGTGAACTCAGTCCCTGTCTGAGATCTCATATAAGGTAACTTCTCAGAATGTAGTCATCAGCTTGTTGTAATATCTAATATTTTGGTTTTGGACAATAATTCACTTTAGTAATTCTCAGGCACTTTTGTGAACACTATACATTACACTACTAACAATTTGTCAAATTAACACATACTTGAAGGCACCACCAAAATGTAAGAAATTCTGTCATATCTATTTCTTCAACTACTTACCTGTATTCGCCTTTGAAAGTCAACTAAATTGCAGTATGTGAGGGATCTGATTTTAATTCAAGTTCAAGACTGGCTGATATAAATTTATTTCTCCACCTTTCATTTCTTGGTTTTTGTTTTGGTTTGTGGTTTGTTTGGGTTTTTTTGTTGTTGTTGTTCTGTTGTTTTTGTTTTGCTTTGGGGTTTTGTGTGTGTGTGTTTCTTTTTGATTCTGGAGTGCAAAATAAAACCAAGCTACCACCAATAACAATGACAACAAGAAGAAAACACTTTTACAAAATTTTGTACCAGAGTTACTAAATCTATTTACAAGCCATGGACCTGCTATAGTGGCTTTACAGCTAATAATCTGCACTTTTACCTGAGAGTCTATTTTTGTTTGGTTCCCACTTAGAACAGCAAGCAAAATTTAGGAAAGGTAATACACTCAACTGCAGTGGAAGAGTTTGGTCTAACATTAAGAGCAATCTTCTTGCAAAGGAGCTTCTTCAGTTTCTTTTTATCCAGGTTGCATATGTGTAATTTCAAAACTGGGAAAGAAAATACAAAATGTGGCAAGCAGTCAAATGCTATAGACCAGAACTGCAGAAATTCCTGGGGAAAAAGGAGCCTCAATTTACATCCTTGCTGTGTCATCAGCAATAACATAATATTATTAGTATAGGATCACTTAAAAATATAAGGCCATTATAGTAACTTAATCCCTTGAGTGCCAAAATATTTTAACAGACCACAAAGCATGTTATCTGAAAAATTATCTGCTTTAACATATTTGTTATCATAATAATGTGATTAGCAATCTGTACCTTAGTGGTTGTAGCTTTCAATAATAATAAAAAATTATTTTAACATTAATGTTAGTAAATAATAGTCCACTCCTATTCTTGTAGAAAAACAATACAATGGTCATACCCAAGTGGCCTCAGACAATATGGGGTTAACATAGAGCATTTGTTATATGCCTCATGGCCAGCCCAGCCTTCTAACCTTAGCAGTAGTTTAGGAATGTCTGGGTGCTAGAAGAAATACTTCTAATCTTAATTGTGCATGGTAAGACTTCATTTTCTGTCTATCTTCTTGACATAAGACGGAGGAGTCATAGATAAAAACTAAGGGAATTAAAAGTTAGTTTTGTTAGCCAATTGTTCTGTGAAGAACAAGTCTGGAGAAGTATTTTATTTCTCTCTGTAATGTCTAAAGAGGCCAGCCAGTCCTAGGCAGCTATATAATTATTGAGGCACTATATAAATAATTATTTTAGGCATTATATAATCACAGGACACGGACCATGTTCAAAATAGCATAATATATATACATACGTATGACAACTAAACGAAGATGAAGTGCAAGTAAGCAGTTTCAGAGTGAAAAAATAGAGTTTCAGATAGACAGATTTTGAGAGGTGGACAAATGAATTAAATGATACCTCAGCAACAAGTGCAGTAGTGCTCTCAGAGCTAGTAACAAAATCTAATAATGTTCTCCCAGGACACCTATAAACACAGAGATTGCATTCATATGTTTTCATTCCATTTATTGCTACTGAGTCATGTGGTTTAATTGGTCAGATGAAAGGTAATCATCACTTGGAGAGAGGGGAGGTTTTGTTAAGCAAACCTCAAGTTATGATTTATTTATTTTCTAGTCTTTTAAAGCTGGAATGCCTAGAAGAACTGCTCTGTTTAATAACATATGCTTGCTAAGTTGATTTTGCATTAGGAAGTTTCTCTGCATCTCAAAGTATGCCTAGCAGTTATCTGCACTGAAAATAGTATCTTAATAATTAAACTGTGAAAATATACTACACTGAGATATTATAAAATTTCAAACAGTTGATTCTAATATGTTAATGAAAAATAACTTTACCTTGATCTGCTTTCAGACAAGAATGATAAAGATGCAAAACATGTAAATTGTTTGGTGCACAGAATCATGAAGTAAGAACAAGTTAATGCCTTGATAGTTCTGACTATAAGCCAAGTACTGCCCCAGAAAGCAAAGATGGAAGTGATACGCACTTTTAAAATCTGTTCTACATATATAGTTTCAAATCTGTCTTCACTATTGGTCATTGAAAATTTATTCAGTGAAAATTTCCCCAGGCAGCCCAGAAATGTCTGGCTTTACAGGTTGAAAATATTAAATATTCACTTCTACAAAACTAATTATTAAGGCCAAGCAGTTTTTATTACATAGAAGAATGTTCAGAAATCTTTTACATTTCAAAGCTATGTTTCTTTTTAGATGGAGGTAAAAAACTGGAAGCCTGCACTAATACACTTCAGATGCAAAGATTTTAGATATAAAAGAAATGTAACAAAATGATTAGTGATGTTTAGTAGTCATCAAAGTAATT
This sequence comes from Corythornis vintsioides, assembly GCA_025447755.1. NCBI lineage: Eukaryota > Metazoa > Chordata > Aves > Coraciiformes > Alcedinidae > Corythornis > Corythornis vintsioides. Next base: position 12,296 of record JAOEGS010002030.1, on the reverse strand, counting down.
TCTGCTAAAGCAACTCTGGAACAGGGAAAAAAAAAAAGTGCTTCCTATTTAGAATAATTTAAAAGTTCAGTTTTACTTCAATGAGTAATTGGCAAAGGTGACTCTCAGACTTTAAAGGCAAGAATGATAGGCTTTATGATTTCATCAGACCTAAATAACAAAGGCTGATAACTTGTGATTGAGATTAATTTATGTCTTTTAGTAAGATGACGCATCAAGGAACCCAGAACCTGTTCACTCTGCAGACCTGTCTTTTGCCTTAGCAATTTACAGATTCAGCTTTTAGAGTTTAAGACATTTACAGATAAAAATGACAAAAAGGAAAAGTAAGAATTCTAAACATGTGAAACAGTTATTTCTCTGAGGCATGTAAAGGATAGGCGTAGATAAAGCATAAGTTGGCCAGAATAGCTATGGGCATTGCTCCTTAGGCTTAACATCCCATGTGCTGTGGAAACTGGAGTTTGACCTTCTGCTTCATCTCTTCTGGGTAAATGTTTTTGCATGATTTAATAGAATGGTTATTTTTTATGCAGATGACTGTTAGCCATGCTCTGAGAGGCTAAGAGAAATTTCTGGTAGAAACGAGCTCTATCAGCATGGTTGAATAAGCAGAAAGGTTCTTCTAGCTATCCTAGTTTTAAGACATTACAAAAAAAAAATAAATAAAAAAAAAATCAGAGCATGAGTTTTGTTCAGTGGATATCTGTTTTAATTCCTAAATAATTAGTATGATTAATTAAACCATGAATAAACCACATTTATAGGTGGTGTTGGAGAGGGTTAGCAGGTTTAGAATTAGCCCTGAAAGATTTACTGGAATTTGTTAATTCTCACAGTGCTCTTCTAAACTTCTCATAGAAATATCCTTTCTGACATAGTTGTAACTGGACAAGTTTGTGCCACTGACAAATGCAGTTTTTATAATAAGCTTAGAAAATTCCTGGAATTTCAGAAGTTAATTTGTTATTGTCCTTGATTTATTGTGCCTTTTTCTTGTGGTGTGAGATACTATCATATTTTCATTGTACTCTTCACAGAGGACATAGAAAAGCAAAGCTAGCTTTGCCAATGAGCTTTACTATTAAGGAGTTAGTGTAATAAGCCTACAAATAAAGAAGTGAGAGAGTGATAGACTGTAGAAGGATGAAAACTACAGAATGAAAAAAAAGAATAAATATTTCTCTGAGGTTGGGAAATAGAACATAGTGTTCATAATGGACATGAAATACATGTTTCTCCCAGTACTCCTTTATCTACATGGTTACTCTATAGCTAAGAGTTATATTAGTATAAGTAATATAGTACTAAAGTATTAAAGATGTGTACAATCTTCAAATTTCTCATAATACTTTTATATCATTGGTTTTATATTTCACATTTCAAATTATCTTGGGTTTTTTAGATAGCATAGATATTATTTTAATACTCAAAACTTTAATATTACATATTACAATGAAATTAATAATTTGTGAAATTACATTCAATCAGTGACTTAATTAATGTAAGATTTAGAATATCAGCTTCACTAATTTAGCCCTATAGCAGGCCTGCATTCATTCATGGTATATCTCCATATTGTGCTGGTTTTGGCTAAGATAGAGTTAGCTTTCTTCATAATAGCTGCTATGGGGCTGCGTTTGGGATTTGTGCTGAAAACAGCATTGATAACAGAGGGATGTTTTAGTTACTGATGAGTTCTTACACAGAGTCAAAGCCGTCTCTGCTTCTCACCCCCCTCCACCAGTAAGAAGGCTGGGAATGCAAAGAAGCTGGGAGGGGACACAACCAGGACAGCTGACCCCAGCTGACCAAAATTCCACACTCACGCTCAGCATATGAACTTAGGGGGAATAGAAAGGAAAGGGGAGATGTTTGAGTGATGGCTTTTGTCTTCCAAAGTAACTGTTAGGTGTGATGGAGACCTGCTTGACTGAAAACGGCTGAACACCTGGCTGCTTACATATGAAGAAGTATGTAATGCTATATGCACTTCGAACTCCGGCTATGTTGAAGTCCAAGGTCTCAGTGGAAGGTCCAGTTGCGCTTCAGCACCAAGGACAGAGCCCTCCCCCCTCCCCCCCTCCACCCCGGCGTGAGCTGGCAAAAATTCTACTTTTCAGTGAAATGCTTTTTCTAGATATAAATATTATCTTCATATAAAATAGCATTTTAAAGAAAAATTTCCTTCAAGCCAAAGAAGAGTGTGTTTTATTGTGTGACAATAATATTTGTAAAGCTCAGTTGATGCTTACTTACACAATAGATATTTTGACCTATTATTATAATTAATTAAACTGGTTTAGTAATTTTGAGTTGTGTCATGATTCAGGAGACAATTGTAGGGATGGAACAAGCATAGAAATTTATCTTTTTCCTGAAGTACTGATACTTCAAGGATAACCATGTTGGTTGTGATAACTATGATGATTTCATCTGATATAAATGTGAGTTGCTACTGAAAGGGTCAGTCTCTCCAGCAGCTTCCCTGTGTCATGTTAGTGATTTTGTGCTGACCTAGATCATGCATCCTAATTAAAAATTCCATAGTTTTCATCTAGATCCATTCCTAGCTAACTCTTGCTCTCTTCCCTCCCCCAAACCACATGTTTTTGCAATGACGTTTTCCTCCACAGTTGAGAACTGTTGAGCCAGCCCTGCGTGCAGGTGGCCACCAGCTGTTAGATGTGACAGAGCAGGTGTAAGGGAGAGAAAAATTTGATGGGTATAGACAAAAGTACACACACTCAGCTCTACACTATTCCAGTTAAAGTCCTCCTTTAATAACACTAAATCAAACATTGCCATCATGGGATCCTGGTTAGAGCCAACTGGAGTGAGGCAGTCAACTTGCACATTAGTCTTTCATAAGTAATAATATCCAGGGTACCAAAGAGCAGTTTCAAGATGCTATAAAATACATGAGAGCCTTGGGTGAAAATAAGTAAAACAGATCACCATAAAAACTCTTTATTGAGCAATAATGTAACAGTCCCAGCTAAATCCAAGCATCCACTCCTTTTGTCTTACATAATTTTTTCCCCCCTCTGGCTTTCAATAAAGATATACATCTAATTTATATTTTGCAGAATCAGTAATCAAAGGGAACAAAAGCAGGCACTCTTCTACTATTTTCTAGCAGTGCATTTTGAATAATGACCTCTTTATTTTTAAAGATAAAGTACATTAGCACATAGTACAATAGAGACACCTGGCAGAACCTGGAGTTTTCTGCAATTACTTCTATATGGATGTATCCAAATACTTAACTGCATTATTTAAAAAAACCCCAAACAACAAAAAAAAACCCCAAAACAAACCAGTAATGCAGTTTAAATCTCAAACCAATAAAAAAAATATGTAAGCATTCATTAGTAATAACTCACTTTATTTTAAAACTCTATAATCAAGGATTAATACACGATTTAAAACTAAAATGCAGTTGTTTTGGAAGGGTGTTAAGAATCCAGCTGGGCTCATTTCCTTGCCAGTAGGTGGAGCTAGCACGTAATATGCTGCCTCCTTGTTTCCTCCCTTTCATCTCTTCCTCCCCCCCTCCGTTTTTTTCCCCCTAACCAATTTTCTGATCGATGCTGGGATTCAAAGAACGAATCTCAGAACATGAAGCAGGCGAAGAGTCTACAGAATATTGCAAAGGTTCCTTTGTTGCTTTGATGGGGAGGTTCTTTATTTATTTCCTTTTTCATTTCAGTGAAATTAAGAGTCTACAAGCTGTTTTGCCCAGGAACCTGAACCTGCAGTAGACAGACCCTCACCACCTACAAGTGTATGGATATTTCTCATGCCATGATTTGTAATTCTCCTTTAATCAGGTAAGACAACATGATATTTAATTAAAATACTCAGGCAAGAAATTCCAGTTGTTTTGTATCAAGATTTTTCTCTTGTGGTGCCACACCTAGTTTTCAATTAATATTAATAGAGCAAGAGGAGAAGGAATAATAGCCATCTTTGCCTCTGCAGGGATTTTGCCTGGTATTGAATTCGGTCTTAGCGCAATAAAAGATGCTGCTGTTTTCTGGTCTTATGTTTTTTTTAAGACTGTATTTCTATAATTAGAGCTACTTTTAAGTTTGTATTTTTCATCCTAATTGTGGTAATTTGTTGCTGTTCTTTTAAGATGGTCATCCACAAGTGTTTTCTTTTTATGCTGGAGGTTATATGGATGCTGTATCCAGAATGAAAACTGAAGTGTATTTTAAAGCATATAAATGCATCCCTGGGTTTGCCCAGTTATAATGCAGAAATGTGCTGTTGCTTCTATATGCCTTCTTCAGTCAGAGGCTTTCTTTACTCTCTAAATTCATCATTTTGTTCCTGTGAGGTATATGAGATTTACAGGATTCTTCCCTCTTCTCCCCAAATCAGCCTCTCCCTGATAGAAGGTAGAATGGAGGACTTGTCTGTAACTAAACATCATTGTGCACTGCTGCAAATATATGAAGCACATATATTTTGTGGATATTTATATATGTATAAGAATTAACTTTTATTGTAAAAAGAAATTCTGTATTGCATGTGAAAGGAAAAATATTCCCTTTTTTTTTTTTTTTTTTTTTTTTTAATGAAACACTGGGAGAGACAGCAGAATAACTCGGGAGGGGGGAAGCTCATGGAGTACCCCCTGACTCTTCTTTCAAACCTTCTTTTGTTTTTCTTACCTTCTCTTAATTATAGCAATCATTTATTTAGTTGGAAAAAAACCAACATAGAAGTGCATTGACTTAGAGAGTCACAGATCAGAGAAAGGGCTCAGTAGGCAGTATGTGAGGAAAAAAAGAATGTGTGATTAGGTTAAATACATTTTGCTTTCTCTTCTGAGGTGGTAAAGAGGAAAGCACCAAAATTTTCACACACCTGTGTAAAAGTGATCTGGTTTATAGTGGTGATTAGTGAAGCAACAGAAAATTGCCTGTTGGGATTTGAATGCTAGATTCTGCCTTGGCTTTAGATTCCTTAGATACATGTGAAATGTTAAGAAGGTTCACACGCATTCTTGCCATCTCTGCCAGTTCCCTGCTTAACTGCATTTTTCTGATCAATGTTTACAACATGTATATATGGGTATGGTTTGGCCACTGTAGTGTTTGAAGATATCTTCACTGGACAGTAAAGGATCATCCATTCTTCAACAGATCTGGAGAAAAGATGAATGATTGCATCTAAATGGTCTGCAGTTTCCCTCAGTGATAAATGCATTAAATAAATGATGCTCTAATGTCCATAGGCCCCAATTCAGTAACAAACAGGCATGTCAATGGGATGACTGGGATGACTGGCGTTCTTGATATTAGGCAAGTGGAGAAGTACCCAGCTCTCTATTTTTGATTTTTAGACTGTACCAATGTTTCGGGAGAGAATAACTTTTTAATCCCATAAATTATACAGTGTTCATCAAATGCATTTAGTAGGCCAAATAAGAATATAGATTCAAAGATGGGCTATAGAGTTACTTTGCATTAAAAAAACTAAAATAAAAATCCATTGAGTTGTTACAAGCCTTAAAGGAAAATACTGAAACTGAATTCTTACAGATTTTGAGGATGTTAATATGTGACATCAGTCTTTGGGAAATACAGGCACATAAATGGCCATATCATGTCAAAGAATGATCCAGTTACCTTCATGTAGCAAAGAAGTCAGATGCTTTTGGAGGAGTTCAAGCCAAAGGTGACCCTAAGAGAAAGCTGGCCCTCCCTACATTTTTGAAACTTAAAGAGATATTTAAATCTTCTTATTTTTGTTCATCTTAAGTACTCTAATTGAAGTGTACTCTGTACACATAGAACATCAGATCTCCACAGCAAAGACTAGAAGACACACCCTGCATCCAGAGCAAGAGCCCAGCAGCAGTTACACTGCTAGCACTGCTTGCTCAATTTCTTCATCACAGACCTTGATGCACAAATTTGCTGGGCCACTACTTGCAGGCCTGCTCTGCCCCTGAGCAGCCCCTAAACTCTCCCACCAAGGGAACAGGACACTGAAGTCTAATATGATCTCTCTGCTTCAATCTTACAAGGCACCAATGAATGCAGCTGCAATCCCTTACTCACATAACTCACACCTGGAGAACGAAAATCACAAACAAGCTTTTTACTGTGTTGCTTAGTTGTTTTCAGGCCACACAGACACACTCACTAACTTCTCCAGAGGACAGTGTGGATCTTTTGCTGCAGTGGAACCCAGTCCTGTATTGCCCCAGAGTGGGGGCAGCCTTTCACCCATCAGAGCCCTCTTGTTCCAGCTTGCTGAGCAGCCTCGTGGATCTTGGAGACTTCCTTTCTGGAGGCTTCCTGATGCCACTCAAATGAATCCATTTCTTGTGCCTATCTTGCTGATACCTACTAGTCTCACAATTACTGGGTTAAAAGACATTTCTGTCAATTGTGAATACCTGATTTCAAAGAGGTGTTAATGACAGGAGGCAAATGATGTTGTGAATCACTAAATGCCATAAGAATCACTAAAAAGCTAAGGAGGAAAGTAGTAATTCTGTAATCACTGCACGTTTGGGAAGATGTTTAATAAAGAAAGTTTTGGACCAAGTAACTGAAAGAGGAGAATTTAAAGAAACACTGAATAACTATATTCATGTTATTCAGGTCAAATTCCTATTTCTTTGAAGCTTGCAACTTTATCTCTCTTATTTCTGCTCCTGAACCTACTATTGTTCCATTTCCTACCCTTACTTCTAAGTTCGGCAGCTTCTTCTTTCTGCCCAGCCAGTTTGGGAGCAGCAGGAAAGGCTTTGGTTTCAGCTTATGATGCCTCAGCAGGTATCACTATCAACTGCACTGAAGGGGCTTCTAATGCCAGGCAGAAAGAGTCAACATGTGGCAGCTCTGCATGTATTTATTGCAAGCTGCTAAGAAGCTTTTTCTGAGCACATTTAGAAATTATTTTAGAGAAGTGTTGAATGGCCAGATTTCAATAAATTTAAATAGGCACAACAAAATGCAAACTCTTATATTGCCTGAGCAGCCTACTTGACAAAATTTGGACTAAAGAGATTAGAGCAAAAGTTCTTAAGAAAAAATATAGCTGGAAATCTATTTTAATACTGCAGTCTTACCTGCAGCACCTACCTTAGTATATTAATGCAGCAGTATTACCACATTCAGTAAGCACAAAAAAACCCCAACAAACCAAAAACAACAAAAAAAACCCCCAACCAAACCAACCTTTTTACATCTTATTAAAACAAACCAAAAATAAAACAACAATGCGGGTTCATTTTTCTTGCTCTTTTGTTTTTAAACTTGTAGATTAGTGAAATAATCCCCAAATGTTCCCAATAAACAGACTAAAATGTACCTTTTCTATTCAGTGGTAAAATTTTTGCTCTTAAAAGCATTAAAGGTGAATGAATAAGAAGTATCATGATGACCCATGGATCCACATTGTCAAGTTAAGCTTTCTTTCTAACTTCACTGAAAGAAGTATTTTCCCATTTATAGCGTCATTAAAGAAAAAAGTCAGGATGAGGCCAAAACCAAACAAATTCAGTCTCAACTATTAGTGTTTGGCAAAGCTACAGGCATTTAAAAACTGATTCTCATTACAGAAACTACTTAGCAAACAAAACTGTCAGCTCAGTTTATACTATATAGAAAGAAGTTTTTAAAAAAATCTAAAAAGCAGTAATAACTGCTGGTCTCTTTAACTGAAGTCCAGTGATATCTTTTTTAGGAAGTTTTTTTTTTAAGTTTTGTGTAATTCTGATGACAGTTCTTGATCACAGTCTTCTCAATTCTTAGCTCAGTTTCCATTAAATATTGGCAGAATCTGATTTTGGCCAGATGAATTGTTCTTGAACTGGTAACATCCAGTTCTCACTCATCTTTCTGGACATCCTTACAAGTATTTCCCATTAGGTGGTAAAAAAATGCAGAATTCCCTCATCAGGAAAGAGAATTGTGTTCAATAAAATAATGATTGCTCTATGCAGTACAGTTACCTTACTTGGACAAGCTGGTAACATCAGTTAACATTAGCAGGCATGCATTTTAAGATGGGTGTCCAGCAAGTGCTCTTCTCATTGTTTAATGCGGACCTGTCATATGAGAGGAGATGTCCAATTTTTATGCCATATGGTGCTGCTTGTCTCATCTTCAGTGGAGTTGTAATATATAGCTTTTGAGTAACTCTAGATGTCAAATGACCACCCTAGCCAAAAAAAAATTGGTTACCATTCAACTCTGCAGTAAAAAGCATGACTGCAGTAGGTTTAGCCAGCTCTCAGCTTAGTTGTTTCAAAGGCAGTGGATGTGCATTATGGAAATGTAAATCCACCTGATTATTTGGGGTATTTATTTGGCCTTCTAGCCTATCACACCATAGCTTCCCAGTCACTGGTACTGCGATAACTAATTTAATACAGTATATCCACATCTACTGCTGTTTTTTCTCCTACTGCAGCATGAACTTTGTTTGGTTGTTACATGATAATCAGAAGGCTTGAGACTGGGGCAGAAACAGCCTTCCTGTTTGAGTGAGTGTTAGTTATACTTTTTTATTATTATTAATGGGATTTTTCTATACCATCTTCACCAAATCTCACCCTCCTCAGTGTAACAGCAAAATCCTCAGCAGATTTTGACCCCAACATAGCTTTGTTTGATGATAAATGTAAATGACTCACTCTGAAATTAGGAGTCTGACTCAAGTTGTCTAAAGCAATACACCATGTTGTAGACTCACCCATTTGTCTCAGTAGGATCACAGATATATTAGGAGCCAGTTTTCACATATGTATGTAAAATGGAATCAAAAAAATTGACAGGCTGAGATCTCCAGAAGAATAGTGGCCATCAAAAACTGCAGTCAGGTAGAGAAAAGTCAAAAAGAAGTGTGCTTTCCCTGACCTCTGTGGTCTGAATTTGCTGTTTAAAAATGAATTTGATAAACAAATGCCAACAGAAAGAAAACTGAAGTAGCACCTGTGTATCTAAGCAGACCATGTGCTTATAGGGAAGTGTATGGGCAGTTTCTATACAGCCACAACTATTATGGAACAAGAACTCAGTTCAGGATACCTTAAATTTTACAGCCCATCTCTAAACATACTTCTTGTATTTTTGTTTTAGTAAAATTTTGTACCAAATGAAAACCAGTAGAAAATCCTACCTCTTGCCACAAGGCAAGCTTTGTTAGATCCCCACTGGAAGTCTCTGGCAGGGTTATTCTAACTGGGACTGTGGCACGCAAGGTTGTATCACAGGAGTAGAACAGGTGTGTTTGTAGAGTTTGAGCTCCATATGTTTTCTCTTCACTGTGAGTCAATAATGAAACCATGGAAACTAAAAGATAAGTACTGATAGCAGGCAGAAGGAAAAAATCTTCCATCTGTAGTTGCATTAACCTGAGAGCAGACATGAGACAAATGCTTCACAACTGTTTCCAAATTGAGACTTAAGTGATGGCTGCACTCACATCTTGGTGGCAAATGAAGTTGCACAGGTCAGATTCTTCACTGCAGGGGCATTTTCCATTTTGTAGAATGTGAAGTACCACAAAAGTGCTGATGGTCAACAACCTCCTAACTATCACAGTAATACTACTGAAAAATTCTCCTGGTGAAGCAATAAGAATATGCTCTGAAAGTTCTGGGATGCAGGATGAACTAAAGCTTCATTTTAATTTGGCTTCTGGAAAATACTAATAGATAAAATGTGAAGTGCACAATTTTACTGTCAGTAGCAATGGTAAGATGCAAATCTTTAAAGTTATTAAGGAAATAAATTTGATTAGGAAGAAATAGACTGTGTTACTGTGCCACATTTATGACAGTCACTTTTCAACAGAATAATATTTTACCTCTTGCAGACAGAGTGCTTTTGTAGTTTTGTTGGCTAAGCATATGCAACAGTCAGAACATTTTCAAGAGTTATTGTCTCAAATGTCTGGCATTTTTTACAGTCTTTTCAGTTATAGTTGACACAGCCTTTACTACATTTGTGACTGTAAAAAGATATTTATTCTTTTGCCAGATGTAGGTTTTATGAATTACATGATCTTTGACCTGAAGCAAGGCTTTGGCCCTCTAAGCTAAGCTGAAGGCAGGCCTGTCTGCACAGAGAGAAGCCTGTTACTCTAGTCTACCAATATCCTTCAGGAAAAAAAAAAATTCAACTTGATTCTAAGCCTCAGGGTATGAAGATGATGACCTTTAATGTTATATAGGACACTTGGGTGCTATTACTCAAGCTGATATCTTGCTCTGTGCAGTCACAGCAGCTGGGAAGCCAGAAGCATTCTCCATTGCTCGGAAAGTGATTATACAGCTCTTCTCAGTATTGACCTCACTTCCAAATTAGTTTAAGGATTCACACATTCTCAAAAAGATCTGTCCTTAGTGAGAAAGATGATGAATATGATGCATAAATTGAGAGAGCTGGTATAAATATTGTGAAGATGGGCAAACAATTCTGAAACTCTGATAAGGAAAGAAATATCCTCTGGGAATCTATATAAGAGTGATTGATAGGGGGGAAGCATTCTAATGTAGGGGGAGGAGAAAAATTTTAGGAGGTTACACAAATACCATCCATATGAGAAAAAAATAGAATCCATTGTAAAGTAAATATTGAAATGAGTATCCACATTCCTGTAGAGAGCTGAGCAGTGTGGCATGTGTGGCTCCAGTAGGAAGATCTCCTTGCAGTGGTACATCTCCAGGTTGCAGGTGATACTGTGAGCAAAGAATGCTTGTGAGAACTCTTTGGGGAGCTCTTGCATTCCCTCTGATCAGAACCTGTTTTGCTGGCTCAAACATAGTGGGAAAGGAAGAACTCTCCTGAGAAGGTTTTCAACATCTGCTTCCTTGTTTTAGTCACATGTACCAACAAATGCAAATGGAATCTACTCAAAGGAAATTTATAGTTAGTAAATTATTTCAAACTGGAGTAAATTGTCAAAACTTCACTGAATGAATCTCAGTTCCAAATCACCCAGCTCTAATAGACTGCAGTTGTGTTTTAGCCTAGACTTTTGTAGGTTATCCTGAGCAACCTTTCTTTTTGTCCCATAGTTTTAAAATGATACTAGAATGAACAAGCCTCCCCTCCTTTTTTTTTTTTTTTTTTTTTTTTATTTACCATGAAACTGCATCTGCTGTAAAGAAACTGACTGAACTTTACAGCTTTTGGTTCTCTGTGGTTTGCTTTGAGAGTTTTTGCTTGACTTATGAAAAAAATTCAGGAGCTAAAATAGATTAGTTTTGAGCAGATATATGGTGTAACTCTTCAGCTTTCTGTTTTTGGCACATTCCCATACTTAAAAGGAGAAGTGGCACAGAAGTTTTCTTAAACTTCACTACTCAGGAAAGTGATGTCTAAGTATAAAATAAGGCATCCAATTTATTGCAATAATACTTCTCCATCAGGTGATTTACTAAAGGATTCTCATGAATTTGGTGTGTTCCAGCCAAGGCTCATGTTACATCAGGTGACTGTTATAAGCCACATACTACATAGAATATCAGAAAAAATGCCCATAATTATCTCTGATCCTATGTTTATAAATCTGTGTTGCTCCCTCAGGCCTTTCAAATTTCTTGATGGAAGAGTGATACTACCCTCCTGCTCTTACTTAACTGCATATGTCTGCCATATGCACTTTGTCCCTCAGGATAACTTGACCCATAAAGATGGTTTTATAGTATTCAGAATATTCTCAATTAATGTCTTGATATGACAGTTAGGTTATCAGGACACTATAAAAGGCAAAGCATAAACTGGGCCTGGCAAGCTGTTTCAGGGTTTTTTTAATGGCATTTCTATTTAATTGTGGGCCAATTAACTACTCTGTTTCCTTCCAGATTAAAAAAAAAAAAATCTTCTAAATTTAATAGAGTTGTTTAATGCTTCCTAATGTTGTGTATTTGACTGAGCTTTTCATTACCCAGAGAAACAAACATGCTGGTCAGGTCACGAGGGAGTAGTGGTGATGTCTTTTGTCTTCCTTTGCATGGGAGGTTGGGGGAATGAAGCTTCAGCTTTTAAATTGGAAGTTTCCAAGTCTGGGAAATGCTGTGTAACCACTCTGCTGTGCTGAACACGTCACCAACTGTATTATTCATCATGAGATTTAATTTCATGCTGGTTGGTTTAATTTTTCCTTTTTGGTTGCCAAATTTTGAATATACATCCAGCTGTACATGCATCACACTTGTGACATCTTCAAGACCTACTCACTCAACCATAGACATGCCTATAGTGTGAAGGTTTGGATGGCTGGCAGAAATATAATAAATAATAACAATAAAAATTACA
>JAOEGS010002028.1:77668-88205 GCA_025447755.1 Corythornis vintsioides | reverse complement strand
TGGGTGACTTGGTCTAGGTGATCCTGCTCAGGCAGGGGGGTTGGACTAGATGATCTTCTAGGTCCTTTCCAACCCCTTATATCTGTGAATCTGTGAATCTGTGAAGAGCTATGGGGAAGATTTAGATTGGACCATGATGGGCACACTGTAAATCATCTAAGCTGCTAGCATCAATACTGCACTTACCACAATGTAAACATGGATTTACCCTCTTCTTCATGTATCTTTATCCTTCCTTTCACTTAACTCATTAACAGAAGAGAGATCACACCTCTTTTCTGAATTTAGGCAACCTAATACATTATTTCACTGTATTCATTCACAATAATCTTGCTAGGCATAAGGAGTCTAATGTCTCTTTCCCCCCCTTTATTTATTTTTCCTGCAACAATAGTTGTACAGAAATGAATTGCAAATGAAATGAAATCTAAATGAACTCTGAGAATTTCATGCTTCTAAATTAAGAAAATTCATTCATATAACTATATAATTAGTTAACTATGTCCATTGATTCTCCCCTCTTCCATTGATTATATGTCTGCCTAACTTGGAAAGACTTACTCTCCACTATAAAGAACCGAGAACCAGATCAGATGCACAGTTTACAGGAAACTAAAACTGAATTAATAAGAAACAGTAAAGTACTTTTAAACATTGGCTGTTAAGGAACTATTTTCTACAGGTAACATATTTTCTTTTTCCTCTATGTTTTGTTTTTCCATTCCATACCAATTCCTGCAGTTGATAATTTATATCATTTCCCTCCAAAGAATGCTGGTATCTTCTCTACTGTGTATACTAATGTCAATTTTAACCGAAGTTATGGATTATCCTTGGACATATTATGAATGCACAGTCAAATAAAGTACTTCCTGAAACCAGGCTGACAAATATTGAGGGCTACATAAGGGTAAATGTAACCAAAGAGAAAGTTACTGAATGCAGGGGAAACAGAAATATGCTACAAAACTTTGAGATAATGTGCTGTTTGCCTATTCATTTACTTATTGGAAATTATAGTGAGCTGTGTAAATTCAAGAGAAGATTTCTTTTGAGAACATGAGCATCTCAAATACTACATAAAAATTCAGATTCATTCAGATGAACACTTTTCATATGTAAATAAAGAATAAAGATTGAGAGAGCATTTATAAATATGCCCAGATTTAAAAGACTTACAGTGTTACAGAAATAGCCAATTGTCTCTCCCATAACCATTACATTGTCTTTCTCAGCCACACAGAAGGCTACAGAAAAAAATGTGTGCAAAAGAATGCTAAGAAATCAAGAAATTTAACAGTGAATTTTATAAGTTATGTCTTCATTCCAACATCTTTCAGATTAATTGATGCTGGATATTGAATGGAATAGGGATGGCATTTGTTATTGGTGTAGTCATTATAGACTGCAACTGAGCATGAAATCTGGCTCTAGTGACCATGTAGAGTTAAAATCAGTTTAATAATACTGACCAGTATTTTCTCAGGTGGATAATACACTATCTTTGACTACTCAGATTCTTTCTGTTTTTCAAAAAACTCTCAGGACACCAATCTGTGGTCAGATGTGACTGTAAGTATATATCTGAGGAAAATACAATGAAGATGCTCATAAAAGGGATCTATGTCTAAAGTCTGTTCCATGTAAAAGAAATCAGAGGAACAGACTTTAAATAAAAAAAAAAAAAAAAAAAGACTACTATGTGAAAATTTTTAGTGTCTGGGCGATCTTCAACATCTTGCTTTGGCTTTGGTTTGAGGTAATTTATCATAATGGTGGTATATGGCAATCTAATCAGTCCATGTAAGTTCACAGGGATACAATTATGAATTCTGATGAAGAGGTATAGCAGGAGAAGGACTATTAAAGCCCATTCAATCTTTTGAAAGTTTACCTTTTAATATGATTAAAAAAGTATTTCTCCTGAAGAAAAAGGACTAAAAAAAAAAGAAATTAAATAAGGTAAGAAGTTCCAAAAATAAAAAAAAAAAAAAAAAAAAAAAGAGAGTAAAAAAAAAACCCAACATAATTCATCCAGAAACACCAACCAATTCCTTAAATTGGGACATTTAAAGGTTATTTTGGGAAGTTCAGAAGCTATAGTCCTTAAAACACATTTCTTCTATGTTGTTAAAAGGTGACTGGCTGCGTTATCAGCAATCAATAAATGGGAAGACAAGTCTTATTTTGCAGAGAGAAACTTGGAAGTTTTACACCCCATGTCATCTTCAAAATGAGACTGGTAGTTTCTGGACAGACTATTCAGAATAATGTAATTTTTTTAAGTTGGTAATTTTAAATACTACTCTAATATCTTCTATATCCCTCTATGTCCTTATGACTTTGTTTAGAGCTATTTTTTGTGTATGACTGAATCTCAATTTGCAATTTTTCCAACAGTGAAACAGAAGATAACCATTACTGACCTCAATTATAGCAAAAATTGTACAGACGTATTCATATATTCTGAATGATTTGGTCTGTAATAATAATACATATATTTATAGAATTCTTCTTTTCTACCTCCCTGAAGCTACATACTGACCAAGATAAAGGAGATGGAAATTTAAAATACATATTAACAGGAGATGGGGCTGGCAGTGTGTTCATTATAGATGAAAATACAGGAGATATTCATGCTGCAAAGAAATTGGACAGAGAAGAAAAGTCCCTGTATGTGCTACGTGCCAAGGCTATAGACAGAAAGACTGGAAGACAAGTGGAACCAGAGTCTGAATTTATCATTAAAATCCATGATATTAATGACAATGAACCAAAATTCACCAAGGAGATGTACATCGCCAGTATTCCGGAGATGTCTGGAGTTGGTAGGTAAAAACGTATCCTTATGTAAAATACAAATGGATTTGAGTTTATTTGAAACTTATAAGTAATTTATTATTTGAGGCACTTAATACTACCTTCTTTGAATATTCATGGAACAATTTTTGTTGCCAGTAATGTAGCATAAATTAGTGGTTTATGTTTTTATTTGTTTCATCTTAATCCATTTTTTAATTCTTTTTCCATGTTAAAAATTACTCTTTTAAGCCCACTAGAACCATGAAGGAATTTAGCATGTATGATTGTCTTATCAGTTACTACATAGTTTTGCCACATCTGAGAGTATCACTTGCCTAAAATGTATCCTCTTCGTAAAGTCAAATTTACTGAACCTTTCTGTACCTTTCAACATAAAATCCTTTAACATTACAATTGATATAACCTATGTTCCTATATATACCTAAACATCAGTTTTGAGGGATTTCTTTGTGTTTTGATTTGGTTTTGTTTTTTTTTTTTTTTCTCTTTGGTGTCAATATTAGTAGCTGTTGTGTTTTGGTTTGTTTTTCATAAGGACTTTGTTAATTGTTGGGTTTTTTAGATATCAATCATAATAACAGCTTCCCAAATAAATAAATCTTTGTTTAAAAAAACCCTCATTTGTTTAAAAAATATTTTTCTTCATGAGTAAAGAATTAAACCTATTCACAACTGCTGCACTGAAAAATAAAAACGTGGAGTGACAGTAGAAGACAGGTGAGAAATAAAGCATCAAAGAAAAATAATTCTCTGAGTTCTGTTCAAATAATATAAAGTGATAGGTAATGTTCACCAGCACACATTCACAAGAAGTTGTCATGATTATCTAAGTGCTCCCCTCTTTTACAGCACAGACAGTCTCTCTGATAAGATAGGTAAGCATAAAATACATTGGCTATGGGAAACAAGTGACAGATAAATTCTCAAGAGTTATTTACTTCTCATGAATACTGTAATGGTTCACAAAATCAGTCCTGGATGATTGCATTGCTAAAAGACACAATAAAATACCAATCAACATGTATCTTTATCAAATAATTTCCATAGTCTAATAATTATCTCTTAGAGCAGTTGCTGAAGTATAATGGACCAGGATTCTATTTTATAACTCTCCTTTGTAATCATGAGAAGGGAATACCTATGTTTCTATGTATAACGTGAAGAGTCCAGATATTATTCTATTAAAAGTACATGGAAAGTAGAGAAATCTTTTCTATTCATAATTTACTTTGTTGATCTGTGAAGAAAAATGTTGGCTATGCAGATATCATATTTAATTTGAAATATATTTGTAAGAAAGGAACTCTATAGGAATAGATAGGATAAAACCCCATAATGTCCATGTTTAACCTTATCCCTTAGTCCAAGCCCATTAGAGTCAAGGAAAAGCATGATAAAAGAGAACAGAATAAAATCCAGTGCTTTGACACTGCCTGTGAAATTTTGAAGTGTATGAAATGTCTGTATTTTATGAGAACGATGATAGTATAAGTAACTTCATGTACTTTAAGCTGAGAAAGTCTCGATACAAGACCACCAAAACTTATTTAGAGAGTCTTTAAAAAAGCCCTTTAGCTTCCAATATGAACACAAAAAAAAAAGGATGTCATTTATGTTTTCCTCTGTTAAGTTGACATTTGCTTTTGTGAATATTATTACTACATCAGAATGGCAATTTTTAGCATTTGAATTTGAATGAGCAGAGAATAAGGACCCAAAACCAGATCAATCCATTAAAGAAGCAGAAATTCTGTATTTCTGTAGTCAGTCAAAAGAATGCAAATTCCATAGTCAATAAGTAAATATAGGAAAGATACTCAAATATATTCCTTTTTGGAGACACCTTCTCCAATAAGTAATGAGTTGCCATAACAGGAGAAAAAAAACTTGGGAGTGACAAGGTGAGATTCTTGACTTTAGTGGAATAAAACTTATAGGTGAGCAAGTGGTACTCTTGTAAACCTTACAAAAAAAAAAACAAACCACAAGAATACATAAAATACAGAATAAAGATGGTGTAGCTCTTGAAATATATAGACAAGAGAAAGCCATAGGAATGTAAGCCAGCAAATATGCACTAGGCAGTACATACAACAAAATGCAGGGGAAAAGAGGAATAAAGAGAGATTGACAAAAATTAAACTCAAAACTGATAGTGTGGCAATGAGCTGTGAAAGTAGCTCCTGATTCATATGTTCCACAGTAGTTAGGATATAAATTAGAAATTCTCCAATGTATTATGAAAATGGCATCTAAGCAGTTGCAATTATTATTAATTCCAGAGGTAGGTTTGATGAACAACTACTAGCTGCTTTTTGTTTGTTTGTTTTGGTCTGGATATGCAGTCCAAGCAATTTCTTACACAGCGTGTATTGCAGATCATCACAAATTCACAGTACTGTCCAATATGCAAGTAGGTACATTACACCTTAACAATCTCTTCAGCGGTTTTGGTATGTATATTGCTGCTTTCAGATTAGGTAGGTGTCAAATAGAAGCACAAAAGATAAATTTAGGTAAGGAAGAAGGGCCTTAGGAAAAGAAGGCAATTAGAAGGAATGTAAAATGCAATTTGAAGAGGGAAGGAAGGAAAGGAAGGAAGGGAAGGAAGGAAGGAAGGAAGGAAGGAAGGAAGGAAGGAAGGAAGGAAGGAAGGAAGGAAGGAAGGAAGGAAGGAAGGATCATGCTAAATGCTCACAATGATATTGACTTAAAAATTAAATGAGAAAGTTAAAGATATTCTAAAACTCAGTAATATGGAGATGTAACCAAAATCAGCTACTGTATCAAAGAACTGAAGGATAACTGCTGCAGTTATATTTTTAAAGAGTGAGAATTAACTAGAAGAATCCTGAGATTTATGGCAGCCTAGTTAAATAGCTACAGTAAAAAACAGATTTGAGAAAAGGATGCTAGACAGACCCAAAAATATTAATCAAAGCATAATATAGAAAATAGAGGAAAACATTCAACATTTTAAACTGATGGAATGCTGAATTTGTAAGATATAATCTTGGTCACATTGGAGAGCAGGTGCATTTGAAGCATGACCTAATTCTGAATTGTCTATATTGTAGGAATATTGTAAGAGGAAACCAGAGAAGCTAAGTACATATTATACATCTTGACAATAAACTTTTCATTTCCACTTCATGTAGAAAAAATGTACAGCCCTGATCATACTTAAAATCTACCTTCATCTTCAGGAAATAATTATGTATTCTCCTCTGCATATTTCCCCTGGTTTCAGATGCATATATATTAAAAAAAAATCTTTGAATGCATGTCTTGACTTTGCCACAAGCTAATGAAACTTTTCAAACTTGCAAGATTTCAAGATTATAATTGTTAACATAGACTCATTTTTAAAATTCATTGTTGAGTTAGCTTTAAGAGAAATATATATTTCAAAGAATGATTTTATCCACAAGTTCATATTTTATGTTCCATATTTAAAATATAGTATTAGTTATCCTTTACTGAAACTAAGCACAGTGACAGAAATTCTGTAGTTAGAACATTTCCTACATTTGTGTAGGCATTTGCCCACTAAAGAAATTCAAAATAACTGTCAGAATCTCCATAGGGTTCTCTTTTTTAAATGCAGTATTTTTATCCTTTTAAGTTTATCCTTACTATTTTTATACAAGTCTTTATAATGAAAAAAACATTCCCCTTTCACAAAAAAAAAAATTAAACTATAAAATAAGAGTTCAATATCTTATACTTTCTTGAAAAAAAAATTAAGGTGAAAAAGAGAAAACACACTTTTTGATAAATAGTTAAAATATAAATATAGTTTTCAAAAGTATTTTGGGGTTTTGTCAGTTTTGAACATGCCTTCTACTAGATACATCCATAGAATTTTTATTTACAATATCCTTGCACTACATTTTTATTAAGGAAGCATATAGACTGCTTTGTAAATATTTTGCATTTGGCATGAGGCAGAAATATTTCCAAAGAGTGTGAGGGGGTGCTTTAGAACTTTATATATCCAGCTAAAAAAAGAAAACCCCTGGAACATAAAAACAGTCTTATTTAGGTCATGATTTTTTTTCCCCCTTAAATTATTCTGTCATTTGTATAGGTATGCATAGAATATGGACAACATTTTCCAAACAAAACTAGATCTTTGACACTATAAGCAAGCTATTTTGAATATGTCCAGTCCTATTGATTTGAAGCTGAATGTTATTTAAGCAATAAGATCTCCTACATGGACTTTATTTAATGATTAATGTACAATTAATGTACACATTTAATTGTCCATTTACAATTACTATATTTTTCTTGAGGTTGCACCTATATTTAGTTAGATAAACTCAAACATATTGTAGACATCTTGTCTCTTCAAGAAACAGAATGAAACCTTCCTCAGAGGAAAATCTAGAGCTTACAACACTCCAAAATAATTATGTGATCTCAACAATCAAAAAAATGTACACTCTCATCCAAATGAAAAGCAGTATTTTCCTTTTAGGATCCAAACAATTGATGAAACTAACTTTTAACAGTATCATTTTGGGATTATTATCATTGTACAGCTCTAATCAACTTCCAAGCATAACACATGAAATTAAAAGCAAACTGAATTTGTATAATTTTTTGTCTTTTCAAGCTTTGCTTATTTTATCTTTACATAAGTCATTTTGCCCATATTGCAGCTTTCTTATTAGTGACTGAAAAAAAGATAAGCACTTCAAAATCTTATATAAACAAGCACATAAAAAAAGAATACATATATATTATATATAAAATTATGAAAGTGAAGTGGAAACTTAAATAAATATAACATATTTCCAAAATTTGGGAAATTCCTTGTAAGTCATCAAAAATACAATAGTTCCTTTGCAGTTTATCCAGAATATATTAATGTCACACTTGAAACAACTGAGAGACACTGCACGTTTAGTTAGAAAAATTAGGGACAAAAGTTAGCCTTAACTAGATTCAAAGCAGCATTTCTGAAGAGTTCATTGGCAAATATAAGATTCACAGAACTTTTTAACATTGCCAAAATCTCACCAAAAGGATAGGTGCTATTTTTCTTCTTTTGGTCTCTCAGATTCTATTTGTGCTGTCTTATGCCTTACTCACAGTCCCTCCAAACCAAAAGAAAAAAGCTTAAGGATCTAAATCCTCAGAAAAAAATGGATTGTCCAAGGTCACTATTGGTTTTGGGGTTTTTTTTTGCTACTTCTGTTCCCTGTGTCAGGTCACATGATGCCAAAGCTGTGATAGAGAAGTGACAGGAGCATGTCTATGCAGGTAAAAGTAGGAACATCCAGCTGTATCTAACCTCAGATAAAAAATCACCTGACATACCCACTTTTCTTCAGCCACAAAATCCTTGTATCTTCTAAAAAGTACTCCACACTTTCTCATGGTTTTTGGCAGAGAAAGTTTGGTTTCTTATTAAGACACCACAGGTCTGAAGCAGTGGGAAAGCCATAACTCTCTAGTAACCCCCTGTGAGTAAGCACTGACAGTGCTAGAAGAAATCAGGGTTTTGTAGAAGTGTCTTCAGCAAGTAGAGATAGTTAGTCCTTGCTGTAAACACAGGAAGGTAAAAATAATGTCCAAATTTCTGTCCCATGGGAACTGAGCTGCTATCAACTCTTTGTTAGAAGTTTATGACCTTTTAGCTTCCTTGAACCACCACCTACTGACCCCTTCATGACATGCTGGTCTAAACTATTTCTTGTAGAAAAAAAAAGATGATCACAGTTAAAACAGCAACTAGAAGAAGGATGGCTGACTTTTAAGGCATTGTGTGGGACTTTAGGCTTTATAACCTGTTTGGCCTAAACTTTGAAGATGCATTTTTAATTTGGCCACAAACTCATTTAATCTTTGTATGTTTCAATTACCCACCAATTAGTGGAAGACTAGAACAGCTCTACTCCACAGGTAATATCAAAATGTGTTCAGCTACTGCAGAAACAGATATTACAGCATCCTTGGTGTGACAGTCTTCTTGACAAGTGGAAGTTTCAGGCCTGGATTATGTTAAATGTATCTGCCCTTTATAGCTCTCTGAAATGATTCAGGCTATACTGTTTGCCTGACTACTTTATTGCAACAAAATGTATTATTTCCTGTTATCTATGTATAATGAGAAGAAAAAAAAAAAGAGAAAACAAAAGCTCCAAAGGCCTTGACCTCTCTAGATCGGAGCTTGAAATTATTAGCAATTCCTGTATCATATTTACACACAAAATTGATTGATGTATTCATTTTCCTTCCTTTTATTTCACTAGATTTTCAGCTTTAATACTATAATCTCTGAAGAAAAGCATAATGTGCCTGAATTCTTTACATCAGCACTTTTGCTCACACTGCAGTGAAGTACAATGAGATATGTTCTGCAATGTTGGAGATGCTGTCCTTCCAATAGGATGTTAAACCAAGGTCTTTTCATCTTCCATTGATTCACATCTAAAAAGTAAAAATCTCATTGACATTCTGAAATTATTAAAGAACACTCAGTGTGCTTTAGCCGGTATATATACCATCTAACATGAACATACACCCTTTACATATGCTTTGATATAAATGTGTTACAATTCACAGCCATGTGCAACCTGTTTTCAGAGCCACAGTAAATACTGAGTTCCTATGCATGATGCTGGTGTACAGGCACACAATTCATTACCTTATGAGATCTTGTAGCTACAAGCCACCAAAGAATTTTGCTTCTTTTAAGACAGCCTACAGTGTAACAAGTGTGCAGAGCCCCTTCTCATATTTAAGTGATCATATTGGAGCCTGAAGCAACTGAACTGTTCATACTACAGACTAGCCTAGATGGGACTAATTAACACCATGTAATTAAGTTACTTGTCTAATTCTAGGTGTCTGAAAAAAATACTTATCTTCATTTAAATTACTTCTGAGAATGGGATTTCTCAAATGTTGGATCTGCAGTAGTCTGGGAAGACTGGATTCACAGATCTAAGTTAGGAATTGTAATTAACTAGATATAATTTAAATCTCTTTGAAAACTGGTTATATGTAGCCATAAAAACAAAACCCAAACAAACAAATCGCCCACCCCCACCCCCACACACACAAAAACCCCAAACAAACAAAAAACTTACAAATTATATTGAACAGTATTATATCTTTTTTTGTTATTATTATTCTGTTACATCAAAGCACATCTGGGATGCTTAGTCTAATCTTATGAACGGAGAAGATTTTTTTTTTAAAAGGCAGATTTATGAATGTCTGAATATACATTTTAGTTGTTAACATTATGTAGCTGAGTATCAGGTTTATTTTTTTAAATCATGCTAATATATGCATGCATCTACTTTGAAAGTAAAACTCAAAGGCAGGGTGGTTTGTTTTTGGCTTGGTTGTTGGGTTTTTTTGTGGTTGTTTTTTGTGTCCATGTGTGTGACTGTGTGATTTGTTTGGGTTTTTTCCCTACCAGAATCCTCTAACTTATAAGTATTTCAAAAATGTGTAAATACTGTACACTGGATCATATTTAGATGTGAGATAAAACATGACTTTTTCCTCATGTAATAGAAATTGAAATAACTAAGCATCACACACAGTATCATAGAATCATAGAATCATTTGGTTGGAAGAGACCTTTAAGATCAGGTCCAACTATTAATCCTACACTGCCAGGGTCACTAAACCATGTTTCCCAGCACCACATTCACACGATTTTTAAACACTTCCAGGGATGGGGACTCAA
>JAOEGS010002028.1:56064-72862 GCA_025447755.1 Corythornis vintsioides | reverse complement strand
TCCAATGCCTAACCACCCTCTCTGGAAAGAAATTCTTCCTGATATCCAACCTAAATTTCCCTTGGTGCAACTTGAAGACATTGCCCCTCGTCCTATCATTTTTAATGTGGGAGAAGAGGTTGATCCCCACCTCCCTACAACTTCCCTTCAGGTAGTTGTAGAGAGCAATAAGGTCTCTCCTGAGCCTCCTCTTCACCAGACTAAACAATCCCAGCTCCCTCAGCCTTTCCTCATATGAGAAACTCTCCAGACCCTTCACCAGCTTCGTTGCCCTTCTCTGAACTGGGAGAGAATAAAATATATAAAGGTGCTTTGAAATAATTTTTAGTCTTTCAAAGAGGCAACAGCCTCATCAAACAGATAAATTTTTTACGAAAAAAAAAGGTCCACACTCCTTTTTTTATCCTGCGTACCTCATTCCATGAGCTATCTCCCTTCATCCCCAATCCTCAGTTTTATCTTTATTTCATGTGAATCCAAATTATTAGGACTACTTCTATTACAAATGGTTTATCTGAAGCGTATCACCAGTCCAAGAGTAGTAAGATCAAGAAAGGAACATTATTCCTCCAAAAGAAGTCCACTATTGCCCTGAAAGAGACCATCAAATGGCTCTCCACTGAGATGGAAGGACTCATGAATGTCTGCCTATAATAGATGCAGTGTTGTTAAATAAATAGATTTCTCACTTAAAACATGCCAATACATATATATATGAAACATAGATAACTATATTTATATATATTATAGAAATAAAATACTACATTTCTTTCAATTAAGTAATGAAAAGCGGCATGAGAATTGATAATAAGTTTCAACAACATAGAAGAAGAATTATAGAAATAGCAGTTACTGCATGTGAGTTTTCTTTCATTCAATTAACAATTCAGCTTGAATACTGTCACACATCACCATTTTTCCTTCTTACCACTTACGCAGTAATTCTGGGAATTTTCTGTGTCATACCTACATTTAGGTAGAAAAAAACTTTTAAGATCATCAGGTCCATAAACCCAACACTGCCAAGTCTCCTACTAAACCATGTCCATAAATACCTCATTTACACGTCTTTTAAATCCCTTAGGGATAGTGAGTCCACCACTTTCCTGAGCAGCCTGTTCCAGTGCTTTACAACCCTTTCAATGAAGAAACTTTTCCTAATGTCCAATCTAAACCTCCCTGGCACAACTTCAGGAATTTCCTAACACTACTTGGGAGAAGAATCTGACTCCCACGTCATCGCAACCTCCTTTCAGGTTGTTTTAAAGGTCTCCCCTCAGCCTCCTCCAGGCTAAACAACCCCAGTTTCTTCAGCAGGTCCTCAAAAGATTTTTCTCTAGACTCTTCACCGGCTTCATTGTCCTTCTTTGGATACACTCTAGCACCTCAATGTCCTTCTTGTCCTTCTTCAGTTCCAAAACTTTGTAAAAGCACCGTGGTCGGTGAAAGAGAAATCAAGGTAATTAACTGCCATATTATGGCACTTGTTGCTCCTTCAGCATATTGGTTTAATTAGCAACTAATTCTAGTTGGAACAATCCCACCATATACATAGTAGCTTCAGGCCCAGAAACATGTCACCAGTGAGCTTCATCATTATTTTGATAGAA
This sequence comes from Corythornis vintsioides, assembly GCA_025447755.1. Lineage (NCBI taxonomy): Eukaryota > Metazoa > Chordata > Aves > Coraciiformes > Alcedinidae > Corythornis > Corythornis vintsioides. The sequence continues at coordinate 71,252 of JAOEGS010002028.1, read as the reverse complement.
ATTTGGAGGATAATTTTGTGATTCATTCTTTTAATTTTTATTTTAATTTATTTTTGAACATTGCATATTTTTGGTCTGCATAGTAGAAATGTGTTTTCTAATTGTCAGTATGTATAGCATGTTGAACAAAATGAAAATGATTTCCAAACTGCAGTTCATTTTTTATGTATGGCAGATCACTTCATACAGTACCTCTTCAGTCACTATGGAATGCAATTTAAAAGCAAGTCAGCATTAACACTTGAAAGAGTCTGACTACTTTTTCCTCTCTATCACTACTATTTCATGGCACCAGTATTACTGTTTCAGAAGTGACTTTTTTTATGGTGAGAAAAGGGAAAAAAAGCTTCCCAGAAGAACAAACATACACAGAGTTGTTCACCACCAATACTTCTAATTCTTTTTACTGTTTCCCACGCATTATTGCATATAGAATGCTTTTAAAACTCTCATGCAGAGCATCTGATGCACTACACAGTTACAATTACTGCCAAAGGAAAACTGAAGTTTCTGTATTAATGTGTTGAACAGTAGGAGGGTGAGGGCTAGAGGCATTGTGCAGCTTTAGCCATACTTTTCCATTTCAATTTCAGAAATTATATTACAATGGTGTATGTATTGTATTCGCTGGCAAAAGCCTCTACCCCACACAGCATTTCAGGCAGATTAAAGACAGTAGTTTAGTCACATTGCACGTTTGTATGTGGTGAGACAATCATTAGCATGTACTTTCTGCTTTAATGCGAGTTCTGATACCACAATCTAAACTACTTCATTTTGCCATAGAAGGAAGCATTGAACAAAATCCCAGAACATCAAAACACAACACACAAGAAATTATGATAATTATTTTGCCATTATGTCTATAAAATATAAGGCATTGTTTCTGGACTAAAAATGCACAAAAATAGCATCTCATATTTCCAAAATGGGTGGTAAGGTCCACCTGTTTTTACTGGTGAGGCATGAAATAGAGAGAAAAATTTGTATAAGAGGGAAGAAATAACGCTACATGGCATAGCTTGGTTTTCTTTGCTTCTGTCATAAATTAGTTTTAGTCACATTATCAAAGATCAAATGAATGTTTATGTAAACTACAGTGGTGCAAACTTTCTGATTCCTGAATGTGAAATATATACCCATTTACAGGAGCTAACACATCAACTGACTTCTCAATCAGCCATTATGTGAGTCTACATGCACAAAATTAAAAGCATGTTCTCAAGTGAATTAAGTTACACCTCATATTTATATGGCAGATTTTAAGAGATCATGGTAAAATGTAATTTATGAACTATTGCAACTTCTGTTCTATGGCACCTTTTTGCCTCCTCTCTTCTTCCTTTTTTATACATTTCTGCTCAATATATATTGTTGAACAACATTTTATGTTCCTTCTTAATTTTCCAGTGTCATGTTATTGCTATTTTGAGCCTGGTTCCTCCAATTCCTTATTCATTCTAAGTTGGCATTATTTGTTTTCCTCAGTCATGCCCATTTATTTTTCTAGTTTGGATCATTTATCTATTTACCTGCTGACACTTGCTTCTTTTCTGCTTTTACTCTTTCTTTACCTTTGCTCTTAGAAATCTTTCATGCTACCAACCTTCTGGCCTTTTCCACATCAAAGCAGCAGTCTAGTGAAATCTCTGCTAAATTGTGGTCATGTACAAAAGAGCAAAGTTCACTTTGCAGTTCCCTATTCCTTCAGAGTTGTCTTCCAGTCAACACGTAAGAGTTATATCTCAACCTTATTTGGCCCTGCCCTTTGTATAGAAAACAGCCTGAAGTGATATAGTCCAACTGATGTGGTAATGAGATACTTGGTGGTGAGTTCTATGTGTTCCTAAATGTTTTAAGCTCAAGTAGTGCCATATGACTGCTCCTAGTTCATAATTCCTCCACTTCATTGTATAAGCATGGACTCCTATGCAGAGAGAACAACCTGCTCTCAAAAATGGAAGTTAGTACCTCTCAACTGTAGTTCACTTGAAATCTCACTCATGTCTTTAGTGTGGTCATCTCCACAGTATGCCCTCATGAAAATAATTCTTGGAGCCATGCTGTCTAAACAAACTATCTGTACACTTTTCTTCAGGCTCTTAGCCAAGCAAAAAATCCTAACATTGCCTCCAGAGGTTTTCTAGACCTCTCCCAAATCTTTTCAGCTTGCAAAAGCAATCCACTCCTAAAATCTTCCCTCCATGAATAAACTTGATGAACAGTGCATTGTCATTGTGTTTGACAGCAGGAAGCAAGCTCAAGAGCTTCTCCTTTAGGGAGATAAAGTCCTTCCTGCCTCTCCACTTACCCCAGCTGGTCTTCTATTTCTGAAAATGAAACAGACTTTCTGCTTTGAGTGAAGCTCTCTCTTAAACAGAGCTAGATACACACACACAGAAGTTCTCCATAAAAGGCAGAACTTTTCAATAATTACCAATTTTGACAAAAGTTTGAGAAAAAAAAACAGAAAGGAAGCAGCCTAATAATGTAAAAAAAAACCTGTTTCAGCATCTTCATATTAATTTCCAAATTATTTTTTGAAAACTTTATATTGGGAGGCCAAAGTCTAAACCAAACATCTTATTTCCTAAGATGTTTGAATTGATCTGAAATCCTACTTTTACAAAAGATGTCATAATCCAACTCAAAATACATTTTGAAGCTACAGAATTCCATTTGGAAAAGAAGTGCAATGGTTCTGAATTATATTTAAATCACTATCTGTCATTTTTTTGATCCAAAGCTCATGATGGAATCCTGAAACATACTATGCTAACAACTTAATCTGCAGATTTGCTTCGCCCAAACTGGAGATTACTGTTCAAAATGAAGGTTACAGAAAAAGTTATCAGTAAAAACAGCATTTTCAAAGAGACTCAGATATATTCTTCTGAGTGGCAGAACCTGTTTTAATTCATGTCAACCAAAGAAGCTGAGTAGGAACAAGAGTTGTAAGCTGAGGAATGTGACTTTACATTGAAAGATAGAAAAATGTGTGCCTATCTCATCTAGTGGAAGACCTGTTTTGAACAACAGTAGTCTTCCATGTGCTGTTTACATAAACTTTGTCATGCTAATTGTACCAGAGTGACTCTTTCAAATACTGTACAGGACAAAAAATTAGAAGGAATTTTAAAACATAATTCAGAAAAATATTCTTATTTCAAATGCTCTTTCAAACTTATCTCTCTTGTATCTGTTAGCAGGACTCAGTTCTAACACTGAAATAAACAAACAAACAAACAAACAAACAAATAAATAAAATAAAGCATCTGTTGAGAGCTCTGAGACTTAGTTCCCATGCTGAGATGGGATAGGCTTGTTGGAAGTATTGGAATGAAGTTCACTTTGTTTTGCAGAAAAGTTATGTTCTCTCCCCTTAGTCTGCTATTGTAGCCATTCTCACTTTTTTTTCTGTCACCTTTCACACCAGTTTGCTCATGTGGTGTTTTTGATTTTGGCTGATCTTCCTTTATGACGAAGCAGAACATTGGCAGAGAAGAAAGCAAAATGCATGCTGACAATAAATTCTCTGAGGGTATACTTGTGTAATTATTATAACTATTTCTTCACCACACTACAAAATTAATCAAATAAAAGATCAATACTTTGCAAACTATAATTAGATATTATTTTATATAAAACCCACCTGAATTATCTGGTAGTGACCTCCAAAGTTTCTGTAGGCTTACAGCTTCTGTACCCTCCTCAGATATAATAATTATATAACTCTTGAGCCTCAGGAGAAGAGATACATTCCAATGAGATGAAGGTAGAAATTTCTCAAAGACTGTCTGGAGGTCTGTAATATCTTTCTTAGAAAAATCAAACAAAAACCAACAAAAAACCAACAACAACAACCAACCAAACAAAAAAAAAACCCGAACAAACATTCTCAAAAGGAGCATCAGCATTCTTGTCTGGTTGGTTGGTTTTTTAATCAAAAGTACAATAGAGTACACTAGAAAAAAGGAAGATAATGTGCATTTTGTTGTTACAACCATACTCAAAATTCTGTGCCAGTCCCAAGACAGTGTCAAGGTCAGGAGGACTCAGCAATGTTTTCCTGATGAAAATATTTTGGGGTTTTTCCCAAACAGAAAAACAGAAAACTGTCTTCATTTTTGGGTCCAGAAGAGTAGTTCTACTGGACATTGTTAGTGATGAAATTGTCTTTCCTATATTCACTTCTTTGGCATTATCTTTACATCTCAGCTTAGCACACAGATGCCCTCTAACTGTTTAACCAGGAAAAAAGTTATTTAGATCACTGATGGCAAAAATATGCTTTAGAATTTGATGAGTTATGACAAAGCATTTGTACAACTTGTTCTGCTGGCTTGTTGCAGAGGAAGAATTATTCCTCCCCTCTTGTCATGCTGTTCAGATAACCTGAAATAGGGGAAACAGTGAAAAATGTTGCTGGTATGTAGGTAAAACTATGGTATTACATACTATGAGAAAATAGATGCATCTAACAGGACCTAATAATAACATATGCTCTCATAAACTGTTTCGATTGCTGTGGATTTCTACTTTCCCCAATCTGTTGTATACACTGAAGAGAGACAGTAGAGATGACTCACTTCAATTCCATTAGTCACAGCCAAATGAGCATCTTCCAAATTTATAGTCAATACAGATACTTGACTTCAAATTGTCTGTATGAGCTTCAATATAGAGATGCTGAAGGTGAAGATAAAAGGAATAGGAAATTATATCAATTAAGTGGACAGTGCTCACTAGACCTTTTTCTTATAAGGAAAGTGAGATAAAAAATAGCCAGCCAAAAAATAAGGTAAAGAGCTTCTTCTCAATCAGCCTTTGTCTTTGACAAGGAGTTAAGGACCTTTACACTTCTAGCTATTGGACTGCCTGCATTTATCCAGACATTTGTCAGCACTATAATGTGTTAGCAAAATGTATCCTGACATCTTGAAAATTGCTTAGAAATAAAATCCTGTGAAGAAGGGTTTTGTCATTTTATATATCTTTTAAGAAAGGTTTTACAGAAGCTTTCATTAGTTTCTAATCCATGAACTACATCAAATGTATTGGCTCAAAGTCCTCTTAATCCTATATAGTCTATGTTTTCCTCATTGTAATCACAGGACATGGATAAGCCATTTCATGTAAAATAAGTGAATGCTGAAAAAATGTAGTTATTCTGATTCATAGATTCATAGATATTAGGGGTTGGAAGGGACCTAGAAGATCATCTAATCCAACCCCTCTGCCTGAGCAGCATCACCTAGACCAAGTCACCCAGGAACAGATCCAGGTGGGTCTTAAGTATCTCCAGAGATGGAGACTCCACAAACTTATTGTTTAATGCCAATTATTTGCCAAATAGTAGGTAACTTTGATCAAGAAGGAAAAAGAACCCAGAATTTCTTATCACAAAACCAACAAGCATCTTAAAAATCAGGTAGGATGAGACAAAATTTTTTATTCAGTCTGATTTCAGATGTTTGGAGGTTGTCCTCTAAACAGAAAATGAGTATGAGAAAATTTACTTTAGGTTAATTTATTTCTATGCATTTACTCACATTTCACTAAAGTATGAATCTTAAACAATAATTATTCTAGTTTTAGTCATGAGAAAGGTAAGACTTTATTTTACTGTTTATTTGGGTAGGATAATGCTGGATTTTTCAGTGACTGCTCAAATTTTTACTGAATTCAATACTGAAACAACTGCACGTAATTTATGAGAAGTAGGTAAAGTTTTCTAATTCCTTATTTGGTACACATTTAGGTACATCTGTTATTCAAGTGACAGCCACAGATGCTGATGATGCCAACTATGGAAACAGTGCCAAAGTGGTGTACAGTATCCTCCAGGGACAGCCATATTTTTCAGTGGATCCAGAAACAGGTTAGCAGTTCATTCAGTCTTACATTTTGCAATGACAGAGACAGGATGTAGGGATCAAGATACTTTTCACCTGCATTTAAACGTTGGAACAGGTGTATGGCATCATATGACTTGACATGAAGTTGATATACTTTTTCTAAATGGAAACTGGAATCACAATAAAGGTGTACCCTGTTGTTTTTGTTGTTAAAATAATAATATTGCAGAGAACAACAGGTTTTCTTTGTATGAATAAGAATTCTGGAAGATGACTGTAAATCTCAGCAGTTTAGAAAAGTTGTTCAAAGAATCATGGAAGTATTAAAGTCTATTTTGCATCAGTTTCTGGGAATTTTATCTGTTTTTCTTTAAGAAAATAAAAGCTGGAGAAAACTCACATCACTTAAACTTTGTTAAGCCACTAACCTTCTAAATACAGAAAACTCCAGCAACCAAAGTTTTGCTTGGCTTTCTAAAAGAAAACATCTGTGCCCAATTTAATGAAAAGGTCTTTGGACTCTGGATTGCAGGAGGACTGAGATAACTTCTCTGTTCAAGATAAGGGATTTTTGGTTTCAAGGTTCCTACTCTTCTTGTGTGTTGTACTAAGGTCTGAGACATTTAAATTACATTTATGAAATTATTGAGAAAGCATAACCCAAAAGTATTTTCCACCACTAATTTTACAATCTTGTCCAATTATTTTATTAACTGTAGCCCTAGATGATTTACAGGGGCCCTCATTGGACTTTAAAATTGACGATCTATTGCAGTGCAAAAGATTAATCTGGGGCATGATAGAGTTCACTCTGGTGCTATAATACTTCACCAGAGCTAAGACTATATAATGTGTTAAAATAATATCTTGGTATATTAGCTGAAATAAAAAATAAATCATTAATTCAAGAAATTGAGTAATCATTTTGTAATTGAAAGAATAATAAAAACGATTTAACACAATACATAATGAATAATGACTGTTACATTTATTTATCTTTTCTCTTAAAATCACATTAAATCAGCAATAGATTGAAAAGATTATGGAAGTATACCTTGTTTTGATTGCTATGGATTAACAGCTGTACCTTATATCTTGCATGAATCCATTTAAAACCTCTGAGATTCAAGTGTGTGGTGCTTCACCTCTCTGTCTCTCCTTTCTCTCTCCAAGGCATAATCAAGACTGCTTTAGCGGACATGAGCAGAGAAAACAGGGAACAGTATCAAGTGGTCATCCAGGCCAAAGACATGGGAGGTCAGATGGGAGGACTATCAGGGACAACCACCGTGAACATCACACTGACTGATGTCAACAACAATCCACCTCGCTTTCCCCAGAGTATGGAATATCTAATAGTGCTTTTGTTTTCTGAATAACCTCTCTAAAATGAGCTGTTTCACTGTCACTATCTGAGAACAACTGTTTTTCCCTACTTTTTAAAGTATAAATACTGGTCCACAGCTGCATCTGTTTATGTTTAAAATGGGAAACTCTGCTTCCATTTTTTAAAATGCAAAATATTTCCTGGAATGATAAACTTTTTACCCAGTCTTACCCTTCTTGCAGGAATGGGAGCTTAATATATATACTAGGCTAACTGCAGGGACTTGAAAGCCTTTAAAGGAATTTATTCACAAAACATAGGGTTCGTGTATGGGGGACACTTTTAGTACTGCAAATTTAAGCAAGAAAATAGGTCAGCAAATTTTCTAGTGTACCACCTTGAAGAGGCAGAGTTGATCAGGCAGGATGCTCTGGAAGTCTGAGGTTCAGGTACTTGTAATCTGTGTTCAGCTTTTAGTCTTGAATGACTTTGATTAGGCCAGTTTGAAAAAATTAACTTAAAAAAAAAAAAAATCTCTGTAGAATAAGAAAATGGCAAACAACAGTTTGCACAATATAGAAAGCTTCATTAGTAGCATACTCCAGATCACAGAATCATAGAATGATTTGGTTGGAAGAGACCTTTAAAATCAAGTCCAACTGTCACCCCAGCACTGTCCAGTCACCACAAACATTAGAATGTTAGGGGTTGGAAGGGACCTCAAGAGTATCAAGTCCAACCCCTAGAATCACCTAGGGCATGTCACACAGGAATGCGTCCAGACAGGCTTTGGAAGTCTCTAGGGAAGGTGACTCCACAAGCTCTCTGGACAGCCTGTTCTACAGAGAAGAGATTGGCTCCTTCCATTTGACACCCACCCTTCAGATATTTATGGATATTAATAAGGTCCCATCTCAGTCTTCAGAAACCATGACCCTCAGCAACACATTTACACATCTTTTAAATACCTCAAGGGATGGTGACTCCACCACTTCCCTAGGCAGCCTGTGAATTGTGAATGCAAGCAAAAGAGTTAATGTCAAGGTTCGAAGAATTAAAGATTGATTTCTTAGAGGGATAGAAGAAGGAAGAATAGCAGAGTGCACTGTGAAGTTCTTATTGTCAGACTGCATTAAGAAGGAATAGATTTTCTGTTTTGTTTTGTTTCCTGAAATGAATCATTGACAGTTAAAAAAACATAGCCTAAATTGAATTTAAAAGGCACTACATCAAAAATATTACACATTTTGGATTCACTTTTACTTTAAACCAAATTAGCCATCTCACATGCCAAAAATGTGTAGCACTCACACAGCATCCCAGAAATAAGGAATGTTTTCAGATGCAAAATAACTCGAGTTATTTATCGTGGAAGAAGTCATAAGTAGCGTGATTAAATCTGTCATAGTATTTTAGGCTTACCCACCAGACTCTTGATTTTTTGCAAGCCTTCAAACTTACAGTTTAGCTGCCAGGAATCTTAGCTTTCTTCCTATTTTCAGCGTGGTTTAAGGGCCAGCCAAGCCTTAACTAACCCTTGACAGGGAACAATATGCATTTTAACCTGTGTGAATAGCAGCCAAACAGTCTACTGCTGAGCATTCACTTACAACCTTCAATTTGTAACAGCAAATACAATTTTGCATCAAGCATTAGCTTCCATTATGTTACACTTCTATATAAATATATTTATTTGCAATGACACTTCTTTGTACATAGTCTATAGAACTGAAGATGGAGACTCATTTGGCACTCAGATGTTTGTGGCATATTCCTTGTACTTAAAAGGAAACTTCAGGACCCTTTAAGTATCTTAAAAGAAAGCAAAGGGCACGTAAATGCAGGAAATAGACTAGTTGCAAGAAAGCTACTTGACTGTACTTCACTACAGGTCAATACAATTTACACAGGTTCTTGTTGGACCCTTCAAATAAGGATTGTGCATTTTATCAGGTGCATTTGTCAGACTTTTCAGGTATTTTTGCAATGCTACCATTTAACTCAGTAAATGAATACTCACATGAGAAAACAGATCAAAAGAAACATCAGATTCTGGAATGTCATATGTAAAATGCTGAACATATCAGGATTTTTTCTTACATTTTCTTGATAGCAAATAACTGAAAATACTGATTTAGAAACATTTGTGTCTTGCTAGTGATGGATGGTCTTCATTGCCTAGTTCTGACTGGTCAAGAAAACCACCTGATAAATACTTTTTCTGCAACAGTATGACTCTATAATTTGATTTTTCTTGCAAATGTTGTAATAAAATGCTCAGAAGTCTCTCTAGCAAACCTTGATCATAAAAACATTACATGAATCCAACCATTGAAAGTGCACAAAAAGTCTATCCAGAGTAAATTAAAGAGAATTAGAATGTATCGGCATTTCAATTAACTTTAGCAATTAACATGAACATGTATCCAAATGCTTTTTACTATGACTGTTTAGTATGTATTACCAATAATGAATTAATTAATTACTTTCACATAGAACACCTACAAGTCTCAAATATCTTTTTCAAAAGAATAAAAATAAAAGCTTGTTCTCTTTTATTCTCCTTCCAAAATCCACACTGGTTTCTACAACTTGTGCTTTGAGAAAACAAATCAAAACCCCCTCCTACTTTGAAATATAACTGGAACATTTCTAGAAAACAGAAAAAAAACCACCATATGGTATTAAATCATCAAGATTAGAACTGCTGCCTTACAGTTGAACTTCACTGTTCCTTATAGATGAAGAACAAAAAGTATGAAAAAAAAAAACCCAACACAAAACCAAAACATTAAAATGTAGTACTAAATGACTTTGAAGAATCACTTGAAATCTTTATGACAGTTTGTCAATCACATCCAAAACCTGCTTTAAAGTTTAGTAAGATGACTAACAGCATTTTTCTTAAAGTGTTTCAAAGTTCAAGTTACTTTAAAAAAATCCAGGTGGAAATGAAGATGCTTATTATTCAGAAGAACAAAGCTTCTCAAAACAATAAATGCTTGATTTTGCTCTTCCAGGCACCTACCAATTCAGCTCTCCTGAGTCTACACGACCTGGGACTCCTCTTGGCAGAATTAAAGCCAATGACCCCGATGTGGGTGAAAATGCAGAGATTGAGTATAGCATCTCCAATGGGGATGGATCAGACATGTTTGATATCGTCACTGACAAGGACACACGGGAAGGGATTATAACTGTCAAAAAGGTTTATTTTTTCTCCATCTCTTTTATATGTACTTAGCTCTCCGGGTGTTACAGTTATTTTTCTTTTTTCCAGGGGAAGGGAGGGTAGATTTCACAAGGGGTCAGGCTGCCAAGGAGTTGTTGTATTAGTTTTGTTCTTCTCTTTCTTCAGCAGATACCTGTTATTTTCAAGTCTCGAGGGAAATTTACTGGCATGTCACTTCACATAAAGCAATATTTCTGTGGCTGCTGTCTGTTCAAAATATATACTCTCTCACACAGTACTTTCAAATTAGGGCTGTGAAAACCTGGAGGGGTTCAGTTCACAGTAGGATTTGTCAGCTGAATACTAAAGTAAAGCTCACAAGGGTTGGAGGCTCCCCTGAAGTTTGATACTTATACCTCCAATGCTAAATTGTCCCTCTCTAATCTATCCAACAGTCAGGCATCTTCAGTATCAAAAATTTGTTTTGGTTTAAGTCTAACCTTAGTGAAATTTAAGTTGTTGCTTATTCCATCCATGAAAGTTCAAAGAACAAAGACATGGGCAGAAAATTAATTCAAAATACCAACTTTGACAGATTTATTGGTTGCTTTTTAGAGTTCAGATTGTAAAACTCTCAACACTAGTTTTGGTCCTATTCTTACTGAACATATCAGCAACCATTAATTTGTACCTACATATGTATACAAAATATAAACCTATACACATACTTGGAATCATATTAATGTATGTGCATCCATGTATACGTGTGCACATATGAATGTATAGCTACCTAAACATATATGAATATGCATAGTATAAATGTCACATAGACTTTAAATCAGACTCTATAGGGGTTTTTTTTCACTCTGGAACATGGAGGCCAGGGACAGATCTGAGTTGCTCCTGATGCAAAATAAGCAAAGGTAGATGGTAACAAGGGAAGAGTAGGTAGAGGGATCATAAGGGCCTTGCTGCCCTCTTAATGCTCCTTATTTTTCTTATACCTAGAACAAACACTAATATACTCCATCTTCTCCAAGATGCATAAATATTTTTTTGCTCCTAAAAATATCTATACTTCTAACTCATCGTTATAAAATGGATTCACGTTAATTATAAAGTGACATATTATTATTTTCTCCCTAGCATCTGGATTTTGAAAAGAAGATGTTATACACCTTAAAAGTGGAAGCAACCAACACTCATCCTGATCCTCGTTTTCTCCAGCTGGGGCCATTCAAAGACACAGCTTTGGTCAAAATTTCTGTGGAAGACATAGATGAACCTCCAGTGTTCAACAGACCCTGGTATTTAATAGAGGTAGATGAAGATGCCAAGGAAGGAAGCATTATCGGGCAGGTTGTAGCTCAAGATCCAGATATAACAAAGAATGCAATAAAGTAAGCCATTACACAATATAAAGTATTTTAGATGTGGGTTGTCTCATGTAAAAGAGTGATGAGAGTGCAATGTATTAGAAGGTCACTTGGATAATTAAGCACACAGGAGCTATTGCAGAGAAATATCTATGGAAGCTTGTGAAGGCAAACACAGGTAACATTGCATTGTGTGTCTGACAGACAACCTATAGGCATCAGGTAAAAAAAAAAAAAGGAGAGGCCAGCATTTAACTGGTATCATGTTCTAATACTTTCACCAAGCTTTTCATAAGATTATGCTTTCATATCATGTTTCCAGCAGTGAACTTGGGCAAAATACTAAAAATGGTGTACTTTCTTTGTTCTCTAATGGGTGAGCCTTCTGTACCTTCATAATTCCTTAGACATAATATTGTGTACCATATTACATAGCTTAACTATGTAATCAACATATTAAATAAGAAATGATTGCAGGAAAGTCATAACAATTAGAAGTAAGAATTCAGTGCTGTGAAAACACTGTAAATTGTTAGCCACCTGATAGTATTATCTGCAGTGAAAAACACAGCACTGGGATTTGTGAATTTATCATGCAACTAATTAGGAAACCTGATTTCTGCATTTCTGAATGACCTGCAGCAGTACAGTTTGTGGTAGGAGGTGTTCAAGGAGGAAGAAAATTAAATATTCTTAAGTGATCTATATATAAATACCAGTTTAACCTAATAGTGACTAGTGGCTACTACATTAATTACTAAATATCTATTTTAGAAGTTTTTACTTGCTGGAACAGTATAAAGCAAAAGCAAGTGCCATAAAACATGATTTTAATAACTTTCTTCTTAATTAACAACTAATCCAAAGATTCTTCCGGTGATTTTTATGGTCACTGTGACATCTCAAAAAGATCTTGTTAAATTGATACTTAATTATATTTGCAATGCGTGTCCTTTGATGACTGAGTTCTCCAAGAAGCATTTAATTTGCAAGGATATGATCTAAGAATCTTTGCTTCTAGTTGTTATTCCAGCATTCAATTTATAAGCTAAAACATAATTTCAAATACCAATCTAATGAACTGCCCACTTAAATAGTTTGATCTTCATCCTGCTCACTAGTCTTAAAACATTTTTTAAAAGTTTCTCAGTATTTCTATCATGCTGCACTCCTCAAGCAGTTACATGAAAGCTTACATTAATTGCAAGGAAAACATTCTTGACTAACTACAGTTAAAATTTAAAAACTTTAAGAGGTGTCTTTGAGCTAAACTAAAACTGTAACAGGAGATAGTGATGCTCAGTTGTACTTTATCTTGACAGATATTCTGTGGACCGACACACAGACCTTGACAGAATATTCAACATCTATTCAGGAAATGGATCCTTATTCCTCTCAAAGCCTCTTGACCGGGAAGAAACTCCCTGGCACAACATCACTGTCATAGCAACTGAAATCAGTAAGTTGGATATAATTTATCTCAGAAGAACATTAAAATTCAGAAAATATGGAAATTCTATCTTGTTTCATTAGTTTTGTCCTTATTCAGATATTACCAATAGACAGGGTATTTTTAAATGCACCTCTAAAATTTCAGTTTACACTTTAGGATTATATTTTCTTAGTTATAAAAAGATAATTTGGAATTCTCAGGCTCAACAAAGGTATGTATAGTATATATTAGACAACGTAACTGGTCCCTTGAGAATTCCCACCAAATAATGTGGTGCAGGTGGGATACACTGGTTTTATCCTAAACTAAGTCTTTGGGAAAATCCTTGGAAAAAAATACGTCCATGACAGACAACACATGGTCATACTGACCACCATAAATAGAGGACGAAAATATATTTTACTTCAACTGGTTTCAGGAAATGGTTTCATCTAAAGCCAAGAATAGAGGAAATTCTTGCCACTCCATGTCTGAAGTATACCCTAGCCCTAAGTATTTCAACTGGATTCTTTACTATTCTGTTGGACTGTTTTAGATCTAGATGTTTCTTACCTGCCTTTTCTTTCCAGCCAATAGAAACAGTCATCAGAGGGGAGACAGAGACTGATTTTAGGGACCAACTTTTCTCCCTTCCTTCATTCTCCCCATAGATTCCCCAGGAGTCTATGTGCTTAACACTCTGGGAGTCAGGTAATATGGAGAGATGAATTATATCCCCATTTTCTGAAAGACTGATATCTTTTCCTCATAAATCTTTTTTCATTGTTTGGTCAAATAAGGTCTCCGTTTTCAATATCTGTACTGTGAGACATCTCCAGAAAGCGCTTCACCTTGGAAGTCAAGTTTCTGAAGACTAATTGATGATAACATCTACATTTTTTTAATTTTTTTTTTTTTTTGGTCTGGATTTTGCATTTAGGGAAGAAAGGACAACTTTTAATTGTTTGGGTTTTTGTGTGTGTGTGTGTGGTGTTGTTGACTGAAGCTTTACAGAATTAAGTAAATGCTCTTGACAGATTTACCTTAGGAAACAGTTTTTACAATGAATCATTTACTGCACTTATGTATGGAATACAAGCCAATAACAACTCAGTGACTGGTTTTTAATTCAAATCAATTAATGTATATTTTGTATTATTTAAATATATATACTACAGTAAAAAAATAATTTCAAACAAAGGGCTTTTATGAATAGGGAATGTATGTCAGTTGAAAATGAAAGATAATTGTTTAGTATAATCAAGAAAAAATTACATTTCTAATGTCTATTGGAGAAAATATGTTCAATAATTTCAGGTCTTTTCATAGACATAGACTGTAAATATTTGCATTGTAATATGAATAATTTTCTTGTTTCAGATAACCCTAAACAAAGTAGCCAGATACCTGTATTCATACGGATTTTAGACATAAATGACCATGCACCGGAATTTGCCAAATACTATGAAACATTTGTTTGTGAACATGCAAAAGCAGGACAGGTAAACAAATACTGATGAACTTGTAGTGAAACTGTCCTGGAATACATTGTAAAGACCTCAATATATATTAATCTGAACAACTGCAAACCAACACAGTCTCTTTATTCCCTACCTTCTACAGAAACTAATGGTTTATTCAAAAGAAGGAGAAGATAAATGTTGTGGAATATTACTTTCGTATAGTAACATAGCATATAATATAAAATTGTGCTTTAAAGTGTTTTCTTCATTCCTAATATCAGAAAATATTCTGTAGAACTAGTTACTCATAATGCTACAAAACCCTTTATATTGTTCTGCAATTCCATTTTTTTCTGTTTTTTTTTTTAAAGCCTTCATTAATGTAGCCACACCTTCAAATACAAAAAGTAGGAAAATAATTTTTTATGCTTTTTTATTTTGTAAAATAAAATTTTACAAAAAAAAAAAAATAATAATGGTGTCTACAATTTGAGTTTAACTTCAATTTGGGATTGAGTTTAATTTGCTTAAAGGCAAAAGGTATAAATTTCTAAAAGAAA
>JAOEGS010002028.1:43874-55964 GCA_025447755.1 Corythornis vintsioides | reverse complement strand
AAAAAAATAATATGGCTGCTTCCATTATGAGTTAAACTGCAATTTGGAATTGAGTTTAATT
Source organism: Corythornis vintsioides (assembly GCA_025447755.1). Classification (NCBI taxonomy): domain Eukaryota; kingdom Metazoa; phylum Chordata; class Aves; order Coraciiformes; family Alcedinidae; genus Corythornis; species Corythornis vintsioides. The sequence continues at coordinate 55,903 of JAOEGS010002028.1, read as the reverse complement.
TGCTCAAAGGCAATGTGTATACATTTCTAAACGAACTCAGCAATTTTGTAATGATTTAAAAAGACAATAACAAAATTTGTAGAGAATAATGTTTGTTGAGTGAGAATATCTGTACAGATAACTGGGAAATGAGAAAGGAGACACACCAATGGAACTCTGAGACAGGATATTACAGAAACCTTTTAATATTACTGCTGCTACAACCAACATCTATTTTTGCTAATGTCAGTTGGTCTTTTAGTTTTAAATCCTGTGAAGAAAGAAGTCTGTTTTGCTGATTTTTAATTCTGGAAGTTTGTACCAAAGAACTGGATTTACTACCAGATCTGGTACTTTGAGACTGTCTCTCAAGCATAGGCCCAAGTCCATGTGTGAGCCTCTTCTCTAGATTGATGCATTTTTGAGTGAAAGAAAAAACTTGAGATCATTATTTTCACTAGCACTAGTCTGAGTGGGTTCCTACTCTAGCAGAGTGGCCAGGATGGAGCCCTAAACTCAGTTTAGGTCTGTCCTTTTGTCTCACATGCTGACATAATCCAAACAAAGCTGTCTGACTTCAGAGAAATTATGTGGAAAGAATCATAATGTAGGATATTTTGTTTGCCCTTAGAGCACAGTTACCATGCAATGCTCAAAAGCTTTACAGGACTGAGGGATATAGATACACATCAGGAAGGATGTTCATGTTTATCTCAGTTGCCGTCCAATGCTGTATTCAACATAGTCATGTGGGCTGTACTGAAAGTATCACAGATGATATCTGGGATTAGTCTAGAATTTCAGTTCCTGCAGAACTCTAGGAGTAAGAAATGATGTTTTATGAATGGTCAAATACATTAAATAAATTAAAAAATAAAAATAAAGACAGACAAGACCAAAAAAAGGGAGAATAAGGATACAGTGGGTTGCTGGTTTGCATTCAATTCTACTTACTTTTTCATTCATTCCATCTAAACACTGGAATTTAAGTTAGACAGGATACTTTGAGGGAAATCACTTGGCTCTGAAAAGGTACTTGACCATTATTTCAATTCTTTTTCAAGAAAGTCTTTGATGCAAATGACATAAATGGGGGAATATGTATATCAAAGGCAATGATTAATTAAAATAAAACAGTGGAAGGAATTCTAATAGAAAAATTAACAAGGAGCACACTTCATAGCAACTGAGGTTTATGATCAGTACATTGTGTCTTAAACTGTAACAAAGTCACATAAGAATACGGTTTAAGCCTTATAGAATGAACAAAAATACCCTACATTTCTGATTATTGTATCCCAATAGTTTTGTTTTATGATTTATAAGCTGTTTTCCAGGTGGATATATTCAGATAATTCTAGCTATTAATTTCAAACAGCTGGCATGTGACCTAAATTCTGTCTGTGCCACAAAATCTCTTCATAAAAAAATAATTTGTGACAAATAAACCTTAAAATCTCAGTATAATGACTGAGCAAAACAAGTCATGTACTTTAATTGCATAGCTCGAATAGAAGTTCCAAACCTTACAATTGAAGATTTCATTGGAAGTAATAATGTGCAATATTATTAACCAGCAAACACAGATTTTCTTACACATTTAAACTGAGTTCAATCCAGGCATACTGCTTGTCAGTGTTCTTAACTCTATTGCCATCTAGTACTCAATGAAATACCCATTAATTTATAAAATTTCATTTTCCTTTCTGGTAAATTCTGTGTTTTTCCAACAACAGAAATGACAAAGGGACATTAGACATATTGCTATTCAGCCTTCCCTTACATCTAGCATACCAATTTAATTCCAGTAATTATTTTCCCTCATCTGAAAAATTCACAAAAATACTAGAAAGTGTGCATCAAATGCTGCAGAAGAATAAGAGATCCAGACTGGTTTTGGTAACTGTTATGTTTCTCCCATATTAACAATATCTGAGCATTTATATTTGACTTATTATTTCAGAAAGCAAATTACCTTCAGTACACGAGACTACTTTTATTTTGATGCCTAAAACCAGCAATAAATATTGAAATACAAACTTGAATATTTTGGCCAAGGACACTAAATTCCAGATAGCCTGAATTGCTTATGTTTAACAGTCCTCCTATAACACAACAGAATCATGTTGTGTTCATCTAGTACTACTCCACCTTATTTTAGAGATTACCTAAGGTAGCTGTCTTAATACAATTATTACTGCTTCTTGACACATCACAGCAATGCTTCTACATGTGATGCCTGTAGTAGGAGAGCCAGACTGGGAAGATAAATACTTATAGCTATTATTTATTTGTTTGTTTATTTTTAATTGGTCTCAGCCATTAATCACACTGTTTTGTAAACCTCAGGTGCATCAGAATGATCAAACATTGTTCTCTGCCACCAAGTGACATTACTCATTCTCAGCATCAGCACATATTAGAGGCTGCATATATTGTGTTTTTCAGATAGCCTTAGGAGGCTCAGACGAAAGAAAATCCTACAACTTTCCTCCTTACGGTTACTCTTTTGTGATTCTCCAAACAACACTGGGATGACTGGGGAGAAACTTTATCACTGGAGGTGCATAAATAACTATGTTCATTAGTCTGGAACAGATTTGTCACCATGCAAGTCCTGTTCCACTGTAGAATATACAGGCTGATGAAAAGTATGACGCAGTCTTCCTCTCAGACAATTTAGAAATCCCAAATCCTTTGATAGTGTGCTAGAGCCCCAGGGACTGTTGTGGGGAAGGTTCTGGTACAAGATGTCTCAAGCCCTTGTTATGGGAATTAATTTGGTCTTTTTTACTGGATTAGAGGATGAGTCCTCTCCATGGAAACCAGAAAGACTTACTTGAAAAGGAGACATTTAACTGAACAATTTGCTAGTAACAATTTAGCTAATTTCAACATCAATCAGTAATAATATTTAAGAACATAACCAGTTTTTTTTTGCACTGATGCTGTATCCTTCCCTGCCATTCAGGGTCTCACAGACATCAGAACAGAGAAAAAGTTAGTTTCCTCCTCAGAAAGCTGGGAGAATTTTCATTAGTCTCCATACCCCCCTTTCTTTTTTTCAGATGGAGCAGACCAAGTTGTTTTGTTTTTTTTTTTTTTCATGTGGCCATTGTTAATTATGAGTCACAAGTTGTTTATACATTGTATTTGCCTTTTCTAGGTAGACACCTATTGGCTTGATTTAGTGAAAGACCTATGCTAACATGTCGATCTGTCTTTTGAAGTAAGATTAGAGTTCAAGGGAGAATTTTCCAACAACTGATAAGCACTCAGTCCTTCTTTAAAACTGCCAACACATTTGTGGAACAGAGCCAAGACTTGAAAACCAAACTCTTTTGCATTACCAAACATGAAGCTTTGTTAAGTGGCAGGCATTTAAAAACATTTCTTAAGACATAAAGCATCAAGATCAAAGGTTTATTCCAGCTTACACACATGTGATGGAAGCTGCTTTCTGCAGCTAGCACAATACAGCTGTACAGGCAAGAACTGTGCCTGAACATCAAGCTGCAAAATGACAAGACAGGCATCCACTGACAGCGGAATTGATTTTGAAGCACTTTTATGTGGAGACACTTGAACTATATCGGTACTTCACTGCTAGAGAAATGTAGTCACTTAAAAATCTTCTACAAAGTCTTCATCCTACCCACTTGCACTGTGCTGTGTTATTATAGTACTGGGACTTATATTGTTTAATATCTTAATTAATGATATTGACAATGGGATTGAGAGCACCATCAGCAAGTTCGCAGATGAAACCAAGCTGAATGGTGATGTTGAAAGGATGGAGGGAGGGCTACCAAGATGATAAGGAAGTGGACCATCTCCCTTATGAGGAGAGTCTGAGAAAGCTGGGGCTCTTTAGCCTAGAGAAGAGAAGACTGAGGGGGGACCTCATCAATGTCTATAAATATGTTAAGGGTGAGTGTAGGGAGGATGGAGCCAGACTCTTCTCAATCTCAGCCAGTGACAGGACAAGAGGCAATGGGTGCAAGTTGGAGCACAAGAGGTTTAGGGTAAACATGAGGAAGAACTTTTTCCCAGTGAGGGTGACAGAGCTCTGGAAGGGGCTGCCCAGGGGGGTTGTGGAATCTCCTCTGGAGACACTCAAGACCTGCCTGGATGTGTTCCTGGGTGACTTAGTCTAGGTGATCCTGCTCAGGCAGGGGGGTTGGACTAGATGATCTTCTAGGTCCCTTCCAACCCCTAACATTCTGTGATTCTGTGATTCTGTGATTAGTACATTCAAGATTAGTTAGTGATTGCCCCTACGAGATTGTAGAGGCAGGAAAAGGAGCAGGAGAAGGAAAGGACAAGAGAGATAAAAAGTTGCTCTTCCATAGCATTTGCACACTACTATGTTCCGATGGTTGCCAAAAGCAGTTATCTCAAATGTTTTTTCCTAGATTATTGAAGACAAAGTGGTAAGGTCCTTCCAGATTCTTTTAGAAATATTTGCAGTGCAAAACAAGTGTAATAAATTTCAAGAATGAAAATGCCAGAGCTCAAAGATCCAGGATTTGTTCTTTTCTTTCCTATACCACTTCAGAAAAGAAATTGTCAAACAAAAAAAAAGAGCAAAATGCCCTTTTCTCAGAAGCAAGATCAAAGTAGATAAATTATGGTTGAGAAATTTCTCTGTTGTACAATACTAAGGTTTAGGTAAGAGCATAAAAGAACAAGAGTGAAAATCCAAATGATTTAACTGGATTAAGGGTATCTGCATATCTATAAACACATAGGAAAAGCAACAAAATTCAGCAGCTGTTACTCTAGCTTAACATTGTTTGTCTCCAGTGGTCTTATTTCTCTGAGACTGGCAGTACAATTAACATGCTCTATGATGATTGCAGTATTTTATAACTTCAGGAAGGCACTGTCTACAACAGCAAGACATCTTTAAATTCCTTTGGAAGTGACATTATTTTTCAATGTCTTATTTAGAGTGATGATTTTTTTTTTAATGAATTTTGAAAAAAAATGTTTCAAAATAAGACAGCAACCATCAATACCTTGTTGTTTTGAAAAAAAAAAAAAAGCAGCAACAGATTACACTGAGTAATCTATTTGTCTCAAATTCTGTTTTACTAGTATAAATTTTCAACCTAAGAATACATTGCATCTATCCACCCACAGCTTTTTCAGCTTTCTTCAATAAGCCTTTCAAGAATTTGAAGGATGTTGCTGCATTTTCAAAGTGTGTATGCTGGAGCCAATGTGCAACTGCAATTTATTCACATGACATGCCAAGCCAGCACAGGCTGAAAAGGTCATCTAAAAAGTGGCTAGGTGGTGCTGATGTCTGCACTATTAAAGTTGCACTATTAGCTTAACAATTGCTTTAATGGGTCCTATACTCCTTTTGGAGGCAGTCCCAAGGTTGAGCCCACAACCAAAGTCTCCTACTGCCAAATCTCTCCCATGTCCACGGATTCAGCCTCACGAAAAATAAGGGCATGCTCTGAAATGCACAGGAAGTCTTGTAATTTCAGAGTGCCCCCACCCAGCTTTTATTCTCTTTCTGTTTTTAAAACAGCTTGGAGAAAAATGGAAATCAGGCTACAACTAGGGATGTACCAGATCTACATAAGGCATCTGTTACTAGTCAGTCTATTAATTACCAATTCTCCAATCACTTTTTCAGAGAGATGAGTATGAATAACTGTAAAATAGTCTGAACATAAACTACAATCACAACTTTAACTGTGGTGTATGTCATGGCCTTAATAAAAGCAGTATCTAGGAGAAAAGAAAAACCCAACACAGAGTATTAGAATTGAACTATTTCTACATTTAAAAAATTATGCCAGTGGAAAATAGATCAGAAATTTAACAGAATATCTGGATTCATACTGAAATTCTTCAATAATTTTTTCAATAGGGAATAATTCCTCATTCATAATTTATCTTATATTATCAAGCTGCGATAGCTACTTTATCCTGAGTGTAAAAGACAAAACTTTATGTTAAAGATTAAGTTTTAATTTTCAGTACCTCAAAGAAAAAAAGTCTCATAAAAAATTGAATTTACCCAATAAGATCTACTCAGGAGTATGAGACTCTTTCTTTAAACACACAAAAGTGCCCATGCATACACAACCCTTAAATTAATTACAACAATGCTGTATTTTCCAAATTGCACTCATTCGCATAGGAAACTATGGAATAAAGAAAAAAAAAATGGGAATGTTTTTTGTTTTCTCTCAGCCTGATATGCTTAAAATATATTTGAGTAAAAGTAATTTTCTTGAAACAACCCTCCCTTCATAATTCTTACAATGTCAGAAATCTTTCTCTGAACTTCTGGTTAAGACTGATCATAACTCAATATTCAAAATTCCTCAAAAATGGAAGGATACATTTCCAACATGAAATTACAAAATGTACACAAAACAGTACTAAATTTTCTCATATAACTGTGATACTATAAAATAACCACATCTCTTCCATTTCTGCAGTGATTATCATTAACATCATTCTCTGTTATTTACAGCTGCATAACCAAAAAAAAACCAACAAAACCTTAATTCGATAACAGTTCTAATGTCCTTTCACCAATTCATAATTTCAAAAAAATCACCTGCAATATTTTTTCTCATTGTTCTTTCATTCTCCTGTATGTCCCAATGGAAGAATAGCTGATTCTCAATTCATTCAGCCAATAGTTAGAGCAGGTAATAAGGTGGGTTTGTTTCTTTCTTCTTCTTCAGTCTTACCCTTAAGGTTTCAGTGTAATTAAGTTCCTCTATGCCTGGCACAATTATCCTCCTCCATGTGATTTGCACATGAAGGGAATCAAATCCAGATTCAACAAACATCCCACTGATTACATCTCAAAAAGCCCCAAGATACTCAACTGCAATTTCTGGTAGCTATTATATCTGGATATTTTCTACTTGAGTTTTTCATCAAGAAATTGTGCAAATATTACCATTTATTCTAATTCTTTTACTTCTCTCTGACACTTTTCTGGTTTTTTTTCAAACTTGTAAAACTGGGCAAGGAAAATATAATTTCCATTTAGTAATTTATACCTATAAGATTATTTTTAAATTATTTTTTTTTACTAGCTAAAGTTCTGTATTAAACAATGCAAAGTTGAAAATAAACATGATTCCTGTCATCTTTGTATTGCCACAGAGGCAAATTACAGCAAAGAGAAAAGAAATGGGACAGTGGAAAAACACTGGCATAATCAAAGGTCAATCACAGAAAAAATGTTTAATGTTTAATCATGCCTTCAACATAGTCACATCCTCTTGCATCTTGGCTGATGTTCACAAATTACCTTTCAAGTTCCTCACTATCTTTCAAAAATAAAAATAAAATGGTTGCTAAAAATCTTGAGGTTGTTTCAGATGGAGCTGCTTGGAAGTGAATGAGACAAACTCAGAGCTCTCTATTGTGCTATATCCTCTAACAGTTTAAAAATATTAGCTATAGTAAAAGTATCCCAAAATTAATGAGAAAAAAATGGGGCAAAATACTTATTTGTCAGTACAGCACTAACAGCAGCGGGTTTCTGAATGATACAGTAAAAAATACACTTCAGTATATTTGGTAGCCCTTTAATTGTTTGTCTACTAGAGTGTTCTATCCTGAGAACTGCTAAATACCCTCCAAAATGTAACTGTGTCCTCAAGTACCACTCAAGATGATATTCTGAGCAACTACATAAGGAAAAGGCATTTTTTACTTGATTGCTGCAAAGCTTAAAGATTGTATCAGTGTTACTTGTCAATTACTGTATTTCTTCAAGAAGTCATGCTGTACTTTCCCTGGAAATACCAGAAAAACAAGCTGTGAAATAAGCCTTTGATAACAAGTGGCTTTGATGTTTGTTGGATTTCAAGACACCCTACAAACTGAAAATGCTCAAAAACCTCAAGACAGGCATTGGCTCTCTCTTGGCTTTGAAAGAAACAAGTCTGACTGATTAACTCTCTCTGCCTTTAAATTTAGATGCTGTAGAAACTTTCCTGTACTGAGTTGCAGCATGCTCAGTTGAAGCTTACTTCCATTCTCATGCCACCATGCTTTGTCACCTTGTGATTGAACTCAAACATGCCCCAGCTAGCCCAGCTGGAGTATAGGTCACTCACCAATGTGTTACCCATTAGGGAGTACAAAGGGCATCTCAGTCATTGATATGGCTCACTAGAACTACTGTGACCCCTGCAACCTAGCATGGTCTTAACTGTTGCAAGTCATTTCACAAACCACAGCTATTTCCATGTAGCTTCTCCTTCCTCAGTTCTGCAGCTGTTTTCCTTAGCCTGTATCTGTCAGTCTAGCAGCAGGTAGATAAGAGTCAAATTGCTAGTATGTGTGTCTATATTCACAAGTACACATATTTGCACGTGTCAATGCTAAAGGAAAACCCGTGCAATCCACAGGTACTGCTGAATTTTTTAGTTCCCTCTGTTCTGACCTGTCCCTCTGTTCTGGCCTGACCTGAGTGGCCTTGTCAGGGCAACTGTAAAACTCCACAGAAAAAGGGTTCAGTTTAGAGTTGTGTAAAGTATCTCTTTTTATTACCTCATTTGAACTGAACATCCTTCCAGTATCACCACGACCAGATGAGGTGGACTGGGAATTAAACCCATTTAACAACAGGTTTACATTGTGTCATTGCTATATGAGGCCTCATGGTTTGTGGGTTATTTAGAAGGGCAATTGTTTCTACACAACTATAAGACAACTGAGTACAAATCACAGCATATGGCTGTCTTGCAGTAAGGACTGTCTCCTTTTTCTTCCTCCATTACATGTTTACACAATAAGTCAAAAATTTGCTTACCATAGCCTATCCTGAGTTTATGTAGTTAACATCAGTTGGTGTCTTCAGATAGAGAGATTAATTGGATTTTTATTGGACATGAAAAGCAAAAACCTTATTTCAAATATAATATTTATAAAATATAATGAATTACTGTTTTCTTTATAGCTGATACAGACTGTGAGTGCAGTTGACAAAGATGAACCTCCTCGAGGACACAAATTTTTCTTTGAGTTGGTGCCAGAATTTGCTGTTCAGCCAAACTTCTCCATTGTAGACAACAAAGGTAACTGCTGACTCGTGCCAACCCCTCCTCCTGCCACATAAAGCTTTATCCAGCATCATTTATTTATTCTGCTTTCCTGTTCTAGATAACACAGCAGCAATTATGACTAGAAGAAATGGATACAGTCGTAATAAGATGAGCACCTATCTTCTGCCAATCATAATATTTGACAATGACTACCCCATCCACAGCAGCACGGGCACGCTGACCATTCGGGTGTGTGCCTGTGACAGCTGGGGGAACATGAAGTCCTGCAACGCCGAGGCCTTACTGCTCCCTGCTGGCCTCAGCACTGGGGCACTGGTTGCTATTCTCCTCTGCATTGTTATCCTACTAGGTAAGTAGCTGCAAAGAGAGGTTTAATCATCTAGGAAAAGGTCTGGTCACTTGTAGATATCTGATATTCTTCAACCCCTTATTTGTGTAACTCTGCAGAACAATATTTTATATCAGATGTGGTCTTTTTTTTTTTTTTCCCAAATCATTTTTTTTAAGAAGGAAAAGGATCTGGGAGAGTGGGAGAGGGAGCTAAAATGGGCTAAATGGGCTCAAGCAGATCAACACTCTCACACAGTTTGGTGTTGTCTGCAAATTTAATGAGGGTGCTCTTAATCCCCATGTCCAAGTCATCAATAAAGATGCCAAACAAGACTGGCCCCAGATCTGATCGCTGAGGGAGACCATTGGTGACCAAGAGCCAGCTGGATTTCACCCCATTAATCACAACTCTCTGGGAATAGCCAGTCAGACAGCTTTTAACCCAGTGAAGAGTACATAAGCATTAGAAAGATGAGGTGATATGTGAAAAAACTAGAATAAATGCCAGCTCATACCTGGTGGTAAGAACATAAAAACTGCAACTTGCATGTTTTGCTTACCAGAGAAGTACTTCCTTAAAAGTGCCATCATCTCTGCTTTCCAGACAAACTCTGTGGAAAACCTCTTTCCCTTTCCACCTGTCTTAGCAAAAAAAGTTCACCAAGGGGTAGTGGTGAGATTACAGATGCCAGTTGTATAATTCTAAGGAGATCACTTTTTTTTTCCAGTTTTTAGACTAAACTTAAGCTACATCCAGTAAGTATTTAGAGAACCACAGAAGTTGTTAGAAGAGAGGAAATATGTAGGAACTACATCTATGCTGTTTGACACAGGGAAAGGAGGGTTTTTGAGCTCTGATAAACCACTTGAACACACTGGCTAGGTTCAGGCATCATTCTTGGTCTGGTTTCAACATAAGCCAGTTTGGACTCCCCAGGACATTGCACAGTCATAGTCTGAGCAGCAGAACTTGCAGGGCACCACATCTAACAGACAAATATATACGTCAAACTCTGATAGATCTGGATTTCCACCTTTCACGGTTCTTAGCACCACATCAAGAGGCTGCCTTCAAAGGTACCCTTCATGCCCCAACATAAGAGTATGAAATGTGCACTATGAAACACATACCCTTACTTGCTCACTATGAAAACATTGTTTCTATCAGCTGCAAGGCTTTAGTGCTGAAATACTGAAGCAAAATTCTGCCTTAGGACCACAATGACAGCATATGAGACTTGGAACAGGTAGGTTCAGGGACCAGTGCCATGAAAAACAAGTGTGACCACTTTGTGTATTTTGGCCTCACAGGTCATAGACCCTGCTCTACAGACATAGATGAAGCCCTAAGGCTGAAGATAATCCAAACAGAATTGTTAGTCTACAGCTGGTGTGATTTCTCAACACTTTAATTTTTCAACAGGATGTAGTGTGCTAGGATAGTTAGACTTGTGTCATCATTCCCAAAATAGGAGAGTCATCTTAAGTACCTGTGTGTGAAAGACACTTTTTCATAATAACTTTTTAGCAATCTGCCCTACTATTGTATATGAAGTTCTTAAACTGATTTAAGTGGGCTATTATTTGTATAACATTAGGAAAGCTTAAAAATAATGGCTCCTGTACAGATAAAAGAACTTCAAACTTAACAGAACAGCCTTTACATTCACAGCATTGTACCATGGCATAGAGAAGATCTCAGTTCCCCTCTCCCAACTCACAGCATATCCAGTCTCCCCTTTTATTCACCAGTACCCAAGTCATTCAGAGTAAAAACTTTGCTCCTAAAACTCAGCAAATATACTCAGCACTATTGTTCAACAATCACTGTTAACACTTCACTGACATGATCTCATCAGCCTCTTCTAATTACTCCACCTACTGGAGCTAGGGTCAGATTTTTGAATGCTTTTAAGCATTGAATTCCTACTGAAATCAATACCAGAATGTATTTACAAACTCTAATTTCAGTTTTCCATCTCACTCTGTTGAGGTTCATTTTTGTGTCAATCCTTCGAGTAATATACCTTAAACTAAGGGGATATTGTTTTTAAAAAGAAACAATAGCAAAGACTGGATTTCAATTCTTGCAGTCATTGAAGCCAAAAATAGTTCTGTTTTCAGGTTTCAGGTTTTTATTTTCAGATGGACCTGTAGATTCCATTTTCAAAAGTGAATTAGGCATTTAGGAATACCTAAGTCACCAGCTTTCAAGAGTGTGAATTACTTTCTCCAAGGAGGTTCAACGGCATTTAATTAAATCACCCCTAGTGACTGCCAAAAAGGTGAAACTAAAATCAAAGTCCAGTCCTAGTAGGGTGATATATTTTAACACGTTGTCTGCTTTTCAACTTCAGCTTAATTGTACATGTATTTCACAGAATCACAGAGTGTTAGGGATTGGAAGGGACCTAGAAGATCATCTAGTCCGACTCCCCTCGCCAGACCAGGATCACCTAGACTAAGTCACCCAGGAACACATCCAGGCAGGTCTTGAGTGTCTCCAGAGGAGATTCCACAACCTCCGTGGGCAGCCTGTTCCAGAGCTCTGTCACCATCACTGAGAAAAAGTTCTTCCTCGTGTTTACCCTAAACCTCTTGTGCTCCAACTTGCACCCATTGCCTCTTGTCCTGTCACTGGCTGAGATTGAGAAGAGT
>JAOEGS010002028.1:19545-33480 GCA_025447755.1 Corythornis vintsioides | reverse complement strand
AAATAAATTGGTATTTATAAAAATACTACTTACTCATGTACTTTGTTAATCATAAGGAACTGTCCAATTTTTCTGAATAGAGGAAACTGAATATTACTCAATACTTAAATTTGGAACACATCTTATATTAGAATAGTGGTAGGACTGTATCATGCAACTATGGAGTGTTCTGTAATGGGAATACAGTGTAGAAAAAAGAAAAACTATTTTGAATAAGTGATTATAAATAAATGCAGTCTGATTTGCAATGTGTATTACTATATTGCATAATAATATTGTTTCATTGTGAAACAATATTACAATACATTCAACTATGTGCAAGCCAAAGAACATAAACCAGCCTGATTTTTCAAATTGTTTTATGTTGTTCTAGCATCCTCCTATTAGAGGCCACATTTTACACTTTGGTTCTATTTCAGATCATGAATCATAATTCAAACTAAGAGAAACCTGGACTGCATTTTACTTAAAAAACACTTCCAAATTTGTGATTTTGTATCTTCATTAAAACCACATAGAAATGGAAACGCAGGAAAGAAGGCTGTGAATATCACTGTTCCTGCATTCCAAAGAAATCATGTTGATGTTATTTCTGCTGGTGAAGTAAGTGGCTCTGTGCAGAATAAGCCCACGAGCTGTGGCACTCTGCAGTAGAGGAAATTCCCTTGCACTGCCTGCCCTTCTCCATCCCCCTTCAAAGCAAAGCACTCTTCGCCTACTCTAGCAAAATTCATTATAATACTTTTTAGCAAATTTCAGACCTCCAGGGATAGCCAAAGAAGTGACAGTGTCTTGTCACAACTTCAATGTCTTTTTCCTCTTACTGGTGTGCACTCTTTTAGCAGGAAATACATTTTCATAGCAGTCCTGTGACTTAAAATATGAACATATTCCTGATTTTGTTCATTTTACCATGGAATTTGACACAGCTGCTGTCATAACACATACTAATATACCTTCATCAAGCTTGGAATGAACTCCATAATTTTAAAAAAAATTTGATTTGAGTCAATGTGCCAAGCATTTCTCCCATGACTTCTCCCAGGGGAATGACAGGCTGTACAAAGTAAGCCTGCACAAATACAGATTTTGATTTTTGGTGGGAGTAAAACAATGATAACATGGTTACAGTTCTGCCCTTTGCTTTACCTCTTGACTTACTGGTAGAAATTTAGACCATATTAGAAACAGTTTATAATCTGTTAGAGTAGCACAAGAGTATCTTTGGAGCAGCACAGGATCCAAAAATTCACCCTCCTTTCCCTCCAGCAGCAGAAGGCATCAGAATGACCTTCCCAGACACTGTATTATATAAATACATATCTGGCACTTGCTACTGGAAGAAGAGGTGATAGCTAGTTTCACGAGTAAAAATGGTGAGAAGGATATTAGGGCTTGGATTTTTGTTACTTGAGAATTGCTCTTGCAGCTGTCAGGAAGCAGATTACTAGTTGCTAGGAGCAACAGTGGTAATAATTCTTATGTAATGCTTTTCTTCCCCAGTTTTTAAAGCTTTTTACAAAGATTATCGGTGTCATTTTACAGGTAGGAAAAGCATTTCTGTGCACAACATTTTCCCCAAGTACAGCCAGCAGGACAGTAGTGAAGCCTGCTTTTCTCTTCACAGGTCACACTACCTTGAGGACATCTAACCATTTAGGAGGCATTAATTTATGTACCTTCATGGCTTAAAATGATCACAATTTTTGCTTTTATTTAGATTTTACTACCCCCAAAATTTCATACATTTAAAGATGGATGCCTGTCTATAGGACACTATGAGTTAAAGATCCTTTCCAATCAAGGTTGTACTTCGGACAAGCGTGTGTTTCTGAGACAAGTCCAAGGTGGTTGCATGAAAGTTGCTTTCCCAGGCTTCCTTCCTGTAGGAAAGTGAATGTAAGTGGCTTTTAATTCTAGCTACAAAGTGAAAAGGAGAGACAAAGAAATGTGTAATAAGCCTAAAAACTGCAGGAATATGCCAAGATCTGCAAAGAACCTGAAAGTTAACCTGTCATTTAAAGCAAATGACAATGGAACAGAAGAGGTGGACCATGGAAGTGTATCAGGTTGTAGTACCCAACACCAGCAGGTCTCCACTCCTTCAGAATTAATTATATTTCTAAGGACTCCTTACATGCCTTTCCATTTGATTTCTTGATGAGTCATTATTTTTTGATTGCTGAAAAAAAAAGTGTTTTCCTCTGGGGTTCCAGGTTAGTAGTTTAATGACAGATCTTTAAGAACAAGCCTAACCAGCACTCAGCAGAGATGCAGAGAGAAAACAAGACATGAAGAGGTTCTTCAACCCCGTGCTCTGTGTAACTGAAGGGCTTTGTTTCAACTAATGCTCAAATTAGGATACAGAATGAACATCAGGCAGCACAGCACCATCCAATGAGCTCCTGAGTGACTGCCATCTGCAACTTACTGACCAAGAGGGAAGTTTGATAATTTCCAAAGCAATGGCAGTGTGCTTTCCTCTGTGCCATGGCTGATTGCCTTCAGCCGTCCTGTGCAAGAGTGCCAGAATATTCATTGTCACTGATGTTTGGCCAGCCCTGCACTGTTTTACAGCCAGCTTTTGCAGAGCACTACCAACCAATAAGGGCCAGATTTCACCCACTGCACTTCCAAAGTAAGAGACGTGCTGCAACATTTCACAATACCAAACTCATTGCAAAGTACTGTAAGAAATCACACACTAGATGTTTTTAGAGGAAACTATACCCTCATTGCTAATAGTCTTTGTTTTATGCAAAGCACTTAAAATTAAAGGAAAATAAGTTTTGCATTTCATCATAAGTAAATATTTACCTGTACAAGTTATGTAATCAGATATAATCTACATACGTATTTGAGTGATATAAAAGAAACCTCTTTCAATGTTTTAAACGAGATAGTTGCATGCAAATTAAAGTTGGATCCTAGCAATCCTATAAAGGAGGTTTAAATAAATGTTAGAGGGTTAGATAGTATTGTATAGTGTATAATTTGCAGAAAGATTCCTCTTACAGATTTTTAAACAGTCTTACCAAAAATATTTGTCTATACTGTGTCACACATAGTAGAGAAAAAATTAAGAAGGGTGATACATTTCTTCCTAGCAAATAGGGACTTTCTCATACAAAAGATTTATACACTTGTAATAGAAGGAAAGTCTAAGGAGAGATGTAGGATCTTTTACCCAACTATGTTAGCTGTTTTATTAAAACCAGACAAGTTTTTAGCTTTATGAATCCCTTATCATAAGGACTCACAAAAACTAGAAAAATCTCCAGTTCTACTGCAATACAGGTTTTCATTTCTAAGTTGCAAACTTTTAGTATTTTGGTAAGGCAATATTTGCAAGGTAGGTGTCCTGAAATACCTTACAGCTACATTTAGGGATATTTGCCAATTTTCAAATAACTTTTGTTACATGTGCATAAATATGATTAATTGGTTCAACAGAAAACATTATTCTAATGTCACTGTTCAGCCATCAGAGAAACACACTACCTGACTTTTGTAGGATAGAACTATCAGAGGCAGAAAAGCAGAATTTCAGCAGCTAGTTCAAAATTATGAGATAAACCAGGCTGCAAAAATGTAATTCATAGTATATATACATAACATACATATTCTAAATAAATTTTACTGTGTTATTAAATAACAATTTATCCTGTGTCTTTTGTAGTACATGCAGTTCTTTAAATTATTACACGTAACTTTTGTGAAGCCAGGAGGGTCAGCAGACAGACACTGGATTTTAAGAAATTTTCTGCCACATCATGGTTAGCCTACCAAAGACATGGCCTCTGAACTATTGGTTTGCAGCCCCGGAGAGCACAAATGTAACATTTGACTCCAAAGTCAGTTACATTTATGATTCAATGGAAGTCTTATATAAATCCAAGTCTTGTTTCCCAACAACACTCAGATGTGGAATACCATTACAGGCAACTCTCTCATGTAGTAACTTCATTATGGAATTAGGCCTGAATGATTTTCTGGTTTCCTGCAGTTCCATTTAGTAACAGTACTGCTCTAAATATCTTGGTGAAACAGGACACTGCAGAAATGGGTGAATACACCTATGAAAATGAAAGCTCATTGATAGAGCTTCAGTGGTTTCCAGCTTTTAGAAGAACATGGTAAAGTGATTATTGCATTATGGTTACAGCTGCAGAGTGCATTTTCTGTTCCCTCCAGAGCAAATCGTTCTGGATAGCTATCTGTCCCATATGCTTTCCTTATGGAGTTTACTGTAAGTGAATGATGTAATGATGAACCGGTACAAGCTTCTTGTAATACAGAGTATACACTGGTCAAAACTATAAATTTAGGCAGCATAAATCTACATAATACACAAATTCTTGAACCTGTATAATGCCTGTCAGCATGTCTGAACAATGTTCTAATAGATTCAAGAACAAATAAATTTTTTTTGCCATTGTCCTCTTCCCATCTTTTGCAATCAACCCTGGGACTTTCACCTGCAGTCTTATACAGCAAATTATTTAATGCTATATAATACTTTATGCCTCCACATATATCAGTGTACTGCTGACTTCTAAATTTGTAGTACTAATTTTCTCATTAAAAAAAAACCTCGCAAAAGCCACTGTGGATGAGCTTCTGTTCTCCAGAACAATGATGGTGCTTCTGATTTGATACTATTTATTCACACACACAGCCCAACCTGCGGACTGTAAACAGAGCAGAGAAAACCAATGTTCTCTCCCTCTTCCTCCTGACACACGGAGATTCTTCCAGCAGTTCAGCTCCTTCAGGTTGGTTTAGTTATGGGGAAACTATTATTTTTCCCAAGAGATGTTTTGTAGGACAACAATTACATTATCTTAAATGTTTCCTTTTCTCTAGATTCATTATGAAAGATCGATTATCATTTCAGTAATATAAAAGACCTATTCTATTGCCTTTTTTTTTTTTTTTTTTTTTTACATAAAGATGTGCAATCTTTCCTCAGTCTAACAGTATTATGAGTAAGCTCTAACAAGTGGCTTCTAGAAATGAAGGAGGAGTTTTGTTCAATATTCATCCTGTCCTTTTCTGGACTATAATTTTAATAGCCACTAATAGATCTATCTTCTATGATGCTTATAAAAATCTTTTTCTGATTCTATTTATGCTTTGAATAGCTATTCTTTAATTATGAGCTGAGTTTGCACTTGCTTTAAGTCTGCTACCTCATTTCCACAAAAAAACTATGAGATCAAGTTTTACAATTTTAAATTAAGCTATTCAAGTTAATTTACTATCTTGTTATACATAAATAGGTTTTGAATACTTTATTTTGGACAGGGGATGGGGGGTGGAGAGAAGTAGCAACCAGAAGGCTAAATGGAATTGATAAATAACTGAAGTTCAGAAGGATATAATTTAATTTGCAGATGATCAGTGTAACATTTTTTCAGTTTCCTGAAAAAAACTATTCTTATTAGAGTCTATAAAGCATCCTTGTGTTACCTAATTGCTTAAGGATGAAAAATATAATAGAATATAGGTTTATTTTTACTTCCATACAATAATTGAACATTTGAAGAGTAGGGCAAAAGAAGAATATTTAGAGACAAGTTCTTTACTAACTACTGGGGATCCCAGATCCCAGATTTCAGTTTGGGAAACATCAAAACATATAATAGAAGATATGAAGATATCAGAATGATAACATGAAAAAGTATAGATGTGTGGGAAGATGAATAATGGAAGTTTGAGAGTAACAAAAACTAAACCACTTTGATTGCATTTTAAAGAACACAAGGGTCACAGAGTAAAGCCAGATTGACCAAGATCAGAAATTAGCTAACCAGAAATCTGGTTATGTGCTTGCATTTTGCTATTGGTTTTAGTAGTGGGGAGAATTGTAAAACTAGAAAAGGTTAAATATGTAAATATGTTTTCTTGATTATCACATCAATGGTATAAATTTTAAACCTCTTTCAGCCACCAATCTTGTAAGTATTTATTATTTGTATTTTAAAAATGAGTAATTATCAAACCAGACCTCTGCTTTTTTAAACCAGCTTGCTCTTATTTTAAGAACTTAGTGTTGTAACTTCAAGATAATTTGAAGTACAATTTCTCCTTTTAAGATGTGAAAATACACATATGTTGTGGTTGCTAACAAGCAATGAAATCCTAGCCATGGAAATAGCTCAACAAAATTTGTTTTGGGGATTCCAAACCTATCAGCTGCCAGCAACTCCAAAAACATACTTGCTCAGTATCCTAGTAGAAATATTGTTTTCATCCATAGTTGTGGCTCAAACACAGAACGAAAGCAGAAAGTCAATCTGTGTCCCTTTTTTGCTCATGCATCACCCACAGTTTGCAATTAGAACTTACGAAATTAGATTTTAGTGATATAAAAAAATAGTCAAAAGGTAAAGCTTCTGATACCTAATAGGTTAAGATACAATCCACTCATTTGCCTCTTTGTGAACCATGGAATGTTAAAAAAATGGTACTAAAAAAACCCAAGAAGTGTCTATTAAAACAAAGCAGCTGTCCTCAGTAGAAATGCACCATTCAAATTTGAGAAGACTAACACACAAAAAAAAAAGCCTAAATAGCAGGTGTAGTCTATAAGATAGTTCTTTTAAAAAATGGAGGATACTCCATTTAAAGTTAAGAATGGGGATGTATAGAGTGACTATGAGTAAATTCAATATCAAAGAATTAATATTTGTTAAATATAGATAATTATCTCCCCAGGAAAAACACAGAATCTCATTTAGTTATTACAATTTAAATTAACTAAGAGAAGAACAAACAATAATGAAGTAGAGAAATATTCTGCTGAGGCATAAGGGATGGAAACAGAATAAAGGGCTAATTACTAAGACAGTATTTTTTACAGCAGTAGCATCTGCAATATTAAATAATTGTACATAGATTCATTTCTTTATTACGTAGTATTGAGATGTACTACCTTATTCTGAAGAGTTTCTTTATTGGTATACCTGAAAAATATCCCAATCAAACTGTCTTTATAGGGCAAAATTGTATTTTTTAGAATGTGAGTCTCATTTTCTAGCACTGCTACATAAGCATAAGCCCGATGAGGCATGGTAATGTCAAATTTACAATCCTACTGTGCTTTTTATGTGCTTGTTTTCAAAAAGAAATGTTTATGCTAATATAGCAAAATGCTTGAATCAGCCCAGTGTGTGTCATTTATATGTTCTCTTGCATTCCTAAGGAATATTTTTAAAATATGTTGTTTCTCATTGGCTTTAATTTCAGCATTATACAGAAGAATCAACAAGAAAACATTAAATATTTAATATTTTGATTATATTTGAAAAATATTAAACATGACATTCAATGTATCAGCTGTTAACAGCACATATTTCTTGTGCTGCTTCTTGGGATGTAATCAAAGAAAAACAAATCACCAATATGGAAATTTAAATCTCAATAGCAAATACACATTTTCTACACTACATTTGTATATAAATATTATCATTCCCATGTGGATCTTTTCTTTATTCTTTCCCATTTTTTGTATAATACAACACTGAAATATATTTGATGTACTGCCATCATCATGCTGAGACATACACAGAATAAAAGAATGTAAAAACAAACAAATAAAAATAGAAAGAGCAATTAGTTTGGGTTTTATTCAGTAGGAAAATGCTTTCAGGGGAAGGGATTTCTGTCTGGTTTATGCTCTTTCTGTTCCACTTCCTCTGCTACCCAGAAAGTTACCAAAAATACCAACCACAGGCAAAACTGTTAGCCCTCACAAGAAGATGAGCTTCTGCAGGCAGAGAAAGAGAGCCAGGGCCCTCTGGGTGTCTATGGAGCTTCCCATATTGAAAACTAGGGGAAGATATGCAAGCCATCATCTTGGTACACAGCCTAAAAGTCCTGTGAATCTGATCTGATTCATCTATCACTTGTAAATTGTTAATTATTCACTTTTCTTTTTTTTTTTTTTTTTTTTTTAATGAAATTTCTGATGTACTTTTCATAATTATTTTCTAACTTAAAGGAATATCAGAATTTCTTCTGGAACATGAACATACTGCTTCATGGCTATGGCACATTTGTATAACAATTTGGAAACTATTATATTCTGTTAAAACACATTTACTCAGAAGTTATTTAGAAAACAACAGGAGAAATAACATTAAAAACCTAGAAATACTTACCTGTATTGTCAGTTTCCACTTATTTTCTAATAAGTTTTGAACTATAATGAAGATAGGGTTTCTTTAATTCTATGCTTTGTTAACATGGTCTTCACGAATGCTCTTCAAAAAAGAACAAAATGAATTTAATAACAATATGGGTTTCTAAACTTAAGCTTTACTAGTGCTGGATTTTTAATACTAGCTAAATGGTCATGAGGAAGACTCCTGAGCAGTTATCAGACATCACCAAATAACAATATGCTTTCTACAGACACATTTAACTCTGAAGAGCGAGTGTTGAACTGCATGCTTATGAACTTTTCATTGCCAAATACATCAGTGAAACTGCCATGCAGAAAAACACAAAAGCCTCAAACACCAACTTCAAGCCATACTGAATGCATTTAGGTTATTTCAGTAAGTTGCTGTGTTTAAATCGAGTCTCAAGTCAAAGACTACTACTTCCCTTACCCTTCTGCATAATTTCTGTGATTTTTTTTTTCCCAACACATGCTTCTTAGTAGATTTATAGTATCTTAGCAGATACTATATCCCATATAATACAGTTTTTAAGTTCAATGAATATTTAGATCATCTGGCAACCTCAGATACACACCTGCAGAACCCACTGTGCCTGCTGTGCTCCTCAGAGACTTCTGTCAGGGTATGACTCTACACTGCCAGTTCCCCATCTTGGTGAAGAAGGATGTAGTTGCCCTTAGATGGGCTGTTCTGCCCACTGGGAGACACTTTTGTGAAAATGAGGATATGGGTCAAAGACACTGCTAGAGTAAACCATACAACAGGTAAACAAAATATGCACGGTGTGGTAACATCACAGTCAGAAGTTACACCCCTTAAAACTCAAAACAGCCCTTCAGCAGTTATAGTCTTTATGTCTTTCCTAGATACATCTCTCTTTCTTGAAAAAAGATATTTTTTTTTTACTTGCCATATAAACGTTATATCCCACATGTTTTCCACAGACTTCTTCAGGTGATCAGCACAGATTCTGTTAGCTTCAATCTAGTAGTTGGACCTAATGGTTAGAGAGAGAACCTGACATTGAGAGAAGTGTATTAATTGAATACAATGAACCTTCTCACTGTGCTAATGCAACATATTTTTGCAGGCCTTTTAAAATATTTTCTAAACAGCCATTGACTTATCCTACACCTTAAAACAACAAAGTTGTCTGAAGTCTCCTCTGTTAATTTGTCCTTACCTATGATTGACAGAATATTACTTTTCCAAATAAAAATGCTAAGAAGTCAGTATAACTTTACCTCTATAAATGAGCATAGAATTCTTTTCAAAGTACTAATTCAATCCTGTTTCTTTTCTCTGGTATCCTTGTGGTAGTTCAAGACAAGATTTTAAAGCTAAATCACTAAAGGAAGCTTGGAATGAGTGGGATAAGAAAACTCTTTGTACTCATGGTCTGCAAGACACCAGAGTTCTCCAGACACATACAGGACAGAGTTTACTTTGAGTCCATAATACAAAATGGTTATCACAACTAAACAATGATGATCTACTTGGATGCATACAACAGAACTTTTCACAATACACTTAATTATTTTTAATGATAAATTATTTTTTCAGCAAATGTATCTAAGAAGTCAATTGCAATTTAATCCATATCCATCTGAATTGTAGGTTTTAGATTCTTTCCCTGAACGGATTTCTTTTCCCCCAGACCAATAACAATATGTCAGAAGACATGTTTTGTTCACGTCAGCAATCAGCTATCTGGAATTAGTGTCTTTCCTCCCCCCCCCCCCCCCCATTTCAAAGATTACCTGTATCCATGTTTCCAATGAAAGAAGATATTTTGCAATTTTCATTGTTAATCAAACCTTCTATTTCATATCTCTATTAAAATATTCTTACTCTTGTCATTAAAATTTCATCTAATTAATCAGTTATGCTCACAGAAGAGTTAATAATTTAGAAATAATGTCAAAAGCTATTGGAATGCAAATATACATATGGCAAATGTAGGCATGATCTGAATCTTCACTAAACCATAGTTAAGGTTTTGTTGAAAATTCAGCCATAATGAATTGTGCTACATAACTTGTTGACTCTTCTGAAATACTACTACTACTACGAGTAATAATAATATTGTCTGCACTTTTTTAAGTGAAGGCTGATACTAGGTTGTGTTTTCCTGTGTAATCTTTCTGCAGTCATCTCTAGAAAAGAACAATGTGTTCTGCATCTGCATCATGGACAAAAACACCCAAAACTTCATTCTATATTGGTTAAAATAACTTACTATTAGAAAAAAATAAATTTAATTCCCCACTGAAGAAGGATAACATCTCCCTGTATGGCAGGAAAAGATCATAGAGGCAAAGATACATTAATAATTTTGTTAGTCCTTATTGGTTCAGCAATAATTCCTCCAGCCTCCCTGGTGATTTTGTACCATTGCTAGAATTTCTTCATTCAACAACTAGAATTACTAGCCCTATTCTATCATAAATGTTACTGCCAGAGAGTTTATTCTAAAGAGCAATATGACCCATAATTATATCCTGTCATAGTAAATCAGTGCACCTAGATAAAAATAAAAAGTAACAAAACCACTATGCTAAAATAATTTATTTTCTTTCAATCTGTTAGAAAAAAAACCCCTGCCTTTTATTTAGTTGTTTTCCATTATCTGCATATTCTTTCACAAAGATGCCAAACTTTTTTTAAGCCATGTCTTAGCAATAATTCTAATGCCAGCAATTAACTTTGTGGCTTGATAGTCTTCTCCTTAAAACATGTAACAAACCTTTTATAATTTATTAATGCAAAACAATAGTGGGAATCTACTAAATGTAGACAAGGGAACAGAGGAAGACTCTACTGTTGAACACAGAAAATGGAAGATAATGAGTCTTACCTTGTTATAAGCAGAAGGTTTATTAGCACAAAGAAGTAGACCAAATTTGAAAGAAAAAAAAATAGATTAGTAGGATAACTAGGATTGCTATGGAGATAGCTCAGGAAGATGGGATTATCAACAATGTCAAGTACTGACATGAGGTTGAGGACTCTTCACTAGCAGAGCATAAGAGGACACTAACTACTTCAAGGAGAGTGGTTTCTATGGAAGCCTCAGAGAATCCCTACTGAATTTGGACATCTAGATCATATTAGGGCACAAAAATACTTCTAAGAGAAGTAACAAGCAATAAATTTCACACCCCCAGGAAAAAAAACTACAACCAAACAATTTCTGGAGGATGCAGCTATGGAGAAAAGGTGGGGAAGATATCAGAGACAGGAAGATAGGCTATTTAATTTTATTTTTCTCACAGACTTGTAAACTTGAATTTTGCAGTTCACAGGATTTATGCGTGGGAGATTCTAAATAAAAAGATCCCACATTACTCTCCATCTATTTCACAAAAAAAACCCCAACAAACAAACAAAAAAAATGGAAGCAAAGACCAATCACTTCAATCACTTGGTACTTCTTTTACTCTGGTCAGTGGATATGAAGTCAGAAGATCAAAAGTGTAAGATGTATAAAGAAGACTAATTGCCAACTTGTATAAGTAAAGGAGAATTTTCACTGGGTATGATCAAAATCAGCAATACAAGATTATGACTGCAAAACTGCAGTGCTTTTCTTGCATTTTTATGAGATCACCTTACATCAAAGAAGCATTTAAGATTTCTTCACATGCTTGTTGGAAAGGAAAAGTAGAACACAAGTGAAAAGCTAATAGAAATAGAAGTGCTGTATTTGCCCAAATTCCTAATTTATTTAGTGAGATTGCCAAGTTACATCCTCCATGATATGTCGGTGATGGGTTTTATCAGTGTTACTGAATAAAGTGAACATAGTGAACACTTAGGTTTTTGTTATCTCTTCTTTAAAAACAGAAAGCAAGCTATGTGATAGAAAACATTCCCTTACAAGTTTTCTAAGATTAATAAGTTGGGTCTGGGTGGTGGGTTGTTTTTGTTTGGGTTCTTTTGGTGCAGGGCTTTTTGTAGCTGATTAGCATCATTTGTGTCATATTAACTCTAGGTAGTGTTATATAACTATGCAAAATGTAATGCCATTTATTGTGCTAATGGCATAGAGACATTCTGCATTATTTTTCCCCTCTCCATATTCAGTTAAAAGATATTACTGACAGGAATTTGGTTTGATAAATGTTTCATGAGCAAAAGCCAAGGTCTCCTTTCATTTCCTAATCATTAGATTATCTTTCATTGAACTATAGTTTGTTATTCTGGCTGTTACTGGTGGAAAGGCTGCTAATCTGCCATTCTCTGAGAGTAAACTGAGAGAATTAAAAAAAAAAAAAAAAAAAGTTGCCTTCTTGCTACAACAAAGTTATAAACCTTTTGATTTGCTATATGCCAAGAGGAAAAGATTTGAGCAGCTATTCAATACTTACAAATGAATGTAATGATGTTTAATTCCACCTTGTGTGATGCTGTTACTATGGCAACTAACCACTGTCACCTGGTGAAGTCAAAATTCCTTTCAAATTTCAAAATATTTCAGTAGCTCTTGCTTCAGTAATGGACCTGGACTTCTCAATCTTCAGATGAACAAACATTATGTGAACACAGTAAATAGGCAAATGGTAATTTGAGGCAGAAAGATATTGAGAGTCTGATAGGACATTCATCAAAGAAAAGCATTTGACTTAACCAAACACACGTGAGCACATGTAACGTGTCAGCTTTGTAAGAGTTGTCAAACCAAGGTTTGGAATGCCTCATGGATGTCTTAAGCATGTAAGGCACATAAGCACCCTTAGGAAGTTAATAAGTACCTCTAAATAGTCCCTTAAAGGTAAATTAATTTTGAAATACAGGAGTTTCAAATAGTGGAATAAAAAGGATTCTGTTCCTTACCTGTTTACTTACAATTTCATATAAATTAAAAAAAAAAAACAAACTAGTCAAACATCCCTTCAGCTCACACAGTTACTGTCTCTAAAAATAATAATAACAAAGCTCAGCAAGCTTTATAGACTGTTCCTGGCTGCTCTTTGAAGGCCACCAAATAAGTCTGGCTCCAGAGCAGCTACCACAGCCAAACTAGAAGACCTGTCACCCCCATAGGGCAGTACATGGTAACAGTTATTATGGGACTTCAGGTGCAGAAGTCAGTGGGAGAAGAGGAACCTTGCTAATGACCACTATATGTTTTCCTGTAAGACTCAAGACCTGACAAGGCAAAACCCAGAAGGCAGGTACAGAAGAGTTTAGGGTGACAACACAGAAAACACTAATTAAAAATTGTAATAGTTTGAGATAATTCTTTTAGCAGAATAGAGTAGCAGCAGTTGGCACTGATTATGAACATTTGAGATAAATTCAATTCTAAACCAACAAAATTCATTCTGTCTCTGGAGAGAAAATAATTGTGGTCTATCTGAGTACAAACCACCAATGGTTATGGAAAGATCCATGAAGAACAATTTCTGCACACAGAAGTGAATTACAGTTAAAAACTGTGTATGATAAGACATTAGACAATGAATGTAGATTTTTTTTTTTAAACTATTGCAAATTTTAATTTCTTTCCCACATTAAACCAACTATATAATATTTCAGTTGCAAACACACAAGTACTTCAACTATAACTGTAAAGTTACCCATTTTATTTTGCATTATTTGGAGGTGAGGGCTGAGGGGGACTGTTCATTTTTGTGGTTTGTGAGGTTTGTTTTGTTTGTTGTTTTTCTATTTTTAAGAAAAGCTTTGTAAATGGAAAACATAACTAAATTTAACCTGACAACACCTCTTAACACCGGCAGGG
>JAOEGS010002027.1:72705-156208 GCA_025447755.1 Corythornis vintsioides | reverse complement strand
CCCCCCCCCGCCTGATGCAGGTCCCAGGACAGCAGCAGGCTCAGGCGGGAGCCCTCAGGGCGGCGGGAGCTTGGCAGCGGGGCACAGTGCAGGGTGCTGTGCAGATGAAAGCACAGAGAGTTTGTGTTTGTTTTGCTTAGTGACAGCTCTAGATTTTAATGTTTGATCACAGCAGGCAGGGAGGTCCTGCAGGGATTTCAAAAGATCCGCTGTGCCCATGCACCGACGTGCATTTTCTGTACGTTAAATGAGCGCATCTCGCCTGCCTCGCTGGAAAAAACTAGTTTGGGCTTAATGCAAATCTGGCTCAGTGTGAGCATGAGACACATATTGCTGCTGATAGGAATCTGTCTTGTTCTACTGCATCTCTAATGCCTACAGACACACTCGCACTGCTATGCTAGCCCAGGCGTGCGGGGCCCTGTGGTCCCTGCTGTGGGATGTAGGTGACACTTGTCCCGTGGCAGACCAGGACCCTGCACGCTGCTCTGCCCGTGCAGTGTGGTCCTGCCCTGCAACCCCACTTGCTAGGCCCTTTTTGGGAGCTTGCATTCCAGTTTAGCACGATGCTGATCCATCCTGCTCTGCCGAGCTCCTGTACCCAGTGCAGGTTTGCACTTGTCATTCCTGATGCCCTTAGGTCCTTCTGGAGTAGGAGTGGTGTGAGGTGGAGTCATTGAGCTGTTCGTTGGGCACATCAGATGTTTTGAAGCAGTGACAGGGTGGCTCAGCATGCTTGCCACAGCTGGCAGAGTCCTTGTTCTGAGCCCCGTGCCCCAACCTGTGTGGAGCAGCCCAGACCCCATGGGGATGGGCCCACCTGCTGTAGCAACACTGGCTTGGTTGCTTCTCAGGGTGTGTTTTACAGTTTACCTGTTGTGAATTCAGGGTTCCTCTCTGTGCCTTCAGATGGCAGGAGGGGGACTGGGCAAGATTAGGTGGCACTGGCCAGGGAGGGTGGCCAGTCCCTGGGGAGTAGAGCACAGCCAGCAGGGAGGGCTCCTCTGCACTAATGGCAGTGGGCAGCGCTCCCTCTGCGCTGCAAGCTCCTGGAACTTGATCGCTCTTTAATTATCTGGAATTATAGCACTGCTCTCACCCTTTTTATGTTATGGTGGAAGAAATCAGGACATACATTAATTATCTAATCCGTATGTAAAGTGTCACATGTAATTTTCCCAGAGCAAAAGGTTCTAGCTTTAAGACCTGCATCGTCTCTTAATAACTGTGTGTGAGGGAAGAAAATAATATCCAGATATATGATTATTACAGTGGTCATTGGCCACTGTTGCTCCTTTCCCAGCTTTTGGGGCAGAGTCTCTGTTAGAGAACCTTACATGGGGATGCTTACAGGGTGACTTTTAAATATCCCCAGACCACAGCCTGTGACCTGGCTGGGTTGCAGGGAGTTGAGAGTGCAAAGCCAGTGGTTGTTGTTGTTTATTGCAGAAGTACAGGCTGAAGAGGAAACACTGTTGGATCTCTTAGGTGGTTCGTTAGTTGCTTTGTTTTGTTTTTTCTTGGCTGCATTTGAAAAAGAGGGGAAGACCCCACCACTTCCTTTTGACTAAGACACATGGCAGCTGAAGAAGTCGATTAAGAAAATCAGTATTGCATTTATTAGCCTCCATCTATGATGCATGGTGTTATGCTAATATGCATGAATTAATTACTGTTATTAATTCAATTGAATTAATTTGATATTACTGATGTGTGCAGTGAAGATTTGTTGAGAGTGAGCGAGAGCTGCTTTTAAAAGGTAGTGCAGACACGGGCTGGATTGATGTGAGTAGGCAGGGGGAGGATGGGCTCTGCAGTGGCCTCAGCACATCTGTTTGCACCACCTGATGCAGCTCATGAACTCGGAGACCTGTTTATCTCCCATCTCCCTCCCCCCTCTGTGGTCTGACCATGACTTCATCCCGTTCTGCAATTAGCGGGTCAAAACAGGAAGCAATTCCCTTTGCCTGTCTTTGGGCCCCTTTGGGGTTTGGCTGGTAATTCTCCCCACCAACATGGTGCAGGGAGGCAGCAAATGTGCCCAGCTCTTCTGGAAGGTCTGTGGGGAGCGAGGACTAAAGTCTAGTCACAAATATCCACACCAGAAACTTGTTCCTAAACGTCACACGGGGAAACATCGCAGGGACCCCGGGTGCACTCAGGACAGTGCGAGATGTAGTTTGCAAACTGGCGCCAGGCTGTGAAATATTTGCATAAATTAGGGGGGAAATTTAGCTCTGCTTGAGAAAGCTGCAGTTTGCAGGCAGCTTGTGAGCAGAAGTGAAACTCGTTGTGTGAATTATTTGTTCGAGATGTGCTCTCAGATTGTGGCGCAGAAGCCGCCTGCATCGCTGAAGAAAAGGGGCCTCGACACATGATCAGAAAATAAAGCTCCAGATGCTGCTTTGGTTGTAAAGCCCAGATGGTGCCAGCAGCCACGGGATGGGGAGGGATGGGGGATGCCCGCAGAAACCAGGGTCGTGCTGGGGGCTGGAGGACCTGTGGCCAGAGCAGGTGGTGGGCTAGAGCTGTGCACAAAACCTCCCACGCCGCCTGCTCTCTAAGGTGATGCTGTAAGACGAAGGAAAGGTCATTTCCAAACACCAAGCACCTGTCTGTGAACAGCCTGGTGCCCAGTGCAGCCCCTCAGGAGGAGGCAGGCGGGCAGAGCCTCATCCTTGAGCTGGCAGGACTGTGTCATGTTTCTAAAATGACTGTAATTGGTATTCCACAAGACAAACTGCAAGACCTGCAAAGGCCATCACTCCACCAGATCATTCAATCATATTGAAGACCAAACTTGCAATTGCTCTTAATGGAAATGCAGAGCCTGGGAGTTTTTTCCGTTAGGAAGAGAGAACCTGTAGTTTTCGGTGACCTCTTTTGGGTAGCAGAGTAGCAGCTAATTGCAACTCATAGAGTTGACAGATGTCTCTGTTTCATGCAGCAAATTGGTCACATCTCTTGATAAATATGAGACCTTCTGCTATTATATATGAGTCCCATGTTTTAACCATCCTCCTAATTCATTTCAGTTCTGTTTTCCACCAGGATGGTGATATTTTACTGAAATTTCCACCCCCTCCCCCATGTGGAAGTGTTTTGCCTCCATTATTTACTGTATCTTCTTCTCTGTTTTAGTCACCTATCAGCCACTGACAATCTTTATTGCGTCCTTTGCCTGTGGCTCAGGAAGGAGAGAGAAGGATTTCACCTGAGAGTAACGCTCTGAAGCAGAGCTGATGCCTCTCTCTTCTCACTGCCCTTTCTGGGCTGGTGGGGTCACCTCAGACCAGGGCAGCCTTTTCCTCCACTCCTACTCCATGCTTGGTCACCCTCCTGTCCAGGAAGCATCCTCCACTTGAGGTTCAGTGGCTGCTGGTGACCCCCTTCCCATTCCTGTGTCCTTTACCAGGCCTCTTGCCCAGTCCTGTGGCTGAGTTTGTTCTGCCTTGGGGGGGTTAGTCTCACATCTCCCCCAGCATGGCTCATTTTCCTCCTCCTCACCCTGCAGAGATGCCCAGGTCAAACAAGGGAAGGGAATATCTCTAGTGCTGCTCCATAGAAAACTGTGTCAGCGCTGTGGTCTCTGAATTATCACAACCTGCTTGAGCTGTCTCTGGGTCACTGTTTCTTTAACCTTTATACCTGAGATGGGTGTTTGCCCTGTCCACCCCAGCCCAGTACAAGCCTGCCAGAGGGGCAAAACTGCCTTACAGTTGCTACTTGTCACTTGTTGCTCTTTGCTGAGGCCTTTTTTTATCTTCTTTTTTTTTTTTTTTTTTTAAATAGAAAAATCTGAAATAAACAGTAGGTAGCAGCAGGACTACAAGCTGAGACAGGGCAGAGCTCTGTGTCTCCTTGTCCTCTAGAGACGCTCCTTATGCCTCAGGAGGGGCACTGCTGAGATGCTCTTATCTGACCTGCTCTTAAAAACCTTCAAAGCAGCGAGTCCCACAGCTCCCCCCCTCAGCTGGTTCTGGGACTTAGCTTGAGCTACCAGACAGAAAGGAGTTGCCTTTACATGTACGTGTGTGTGCACATGAAGAGGTATTAATTATACATTTAATAAATGTATTTATTATTAATATAGAGATATTAAAGTATTTTATGTTTATTAATTATACAGTGTATATATACAGGTGAAACGACACAAAGTGTGTATATATATATATATTTAATATAAAAAAATCCATAGTGCATATATATTTTTTTATTCCTTTAAGTCCTTCCTGCAAATTAAGCTGATGGCTTTGTGATGCCCCTAAGGACATGGGAAACAATTGCCTGCTAGATTAATGCAGCCCTGATTATCCCATCCCCTCTTGGGCTTTTGCAGACCAAAACCCACCTCCTCAGCCTTCCTCTGCAGGTGGGTCATGTTTGCTACGGCTCTTGCTTGCCCACCCAAGGGTGGTCCCTGTCTCTTGTAGGGCACTGGTTGTACCAGCTGTCCCCAGACAGCTGCTTGCTGTTGAGGGCTTTGCATCAAGCAGCCCAAGGAGGATGCTGTCTCCTCTGTGGGGATGTCAGTGGGGGCATCACTGCCCTATGCCAAAGGACCCAAGGCAGCCCCCACACAGCCCTGGACATGGAGGATGCTGAGAGCAGGAAGCAGATCTCAGACCTACATAGGTGGTTTCTGCATAGGTCAGGAGCTATGACCAAAGCTAAACACAGACATTAGAATAATAAACATGTTTCCCCCCTGGACTTTTTTCCCCCCTTTTTTTTTGTTTTGTTTGTTTGTTTCTTTCTTTAGGTTTCAATTGGTTGGTTTGGGGCATTTGGGTTTGGTTTGGTTTGGTTTTTGTCTTAGATTAACTGATGTAGCAGAAAAAAAGCAAAGGGTTGAGTCCCATAAGATGCTCTTCCACTCAAATATTTTACTCTAGGGATCCAGTTTCTCTCTAACTGAGGGGCTTCAGGAACAGATTTACCCCTGAGGGCTGGCTCCATATCCACAGTCCTCCACAGCTACAGCAGCACTGCCGTGCCCTGAATCAGGGAGCTCAGTGCACACCCAGCCCTCAGAGGGTCCAAGCAGGTCCTTAGGGGAGGTTTAGCTGGGTCTCCTCCAAAACAACTGCAGAGCAGTTCAGCACCCAGCATTTCAGGGCACCACATCATGCACCCGCTCCTGGATGCTTTTCTGCCCCTGCCCTCCTTACAGAGCTGCAGGCCAAGGTATAAACAAGGTCCCCGATATTTCATGGTAATTAATAGTGGGTTTCACTGGTTTTTTCCTCTCTTTTTTAAAATTTTATTCTTTCCCCCCCTCCATCTTTGTTCTACTCCTGTTGTAAGACTCTCACCTGGATTTGCTCTGCCCTTTCTGGTGGATAGGAGGGATTTGAGTGTATTAACTTAATTGGCAAATGTATTGTTCGGGCAGCTGTGACTGAGGCAGCTCCTGCAGTAGCCGTTGGGTTAAGCAGCTCCCAGAAGCATTTGACGTGGGCCTTCCAGTGCAGGATCACCCAGCCTGGAAGTGCTCTGGAGGGGGTACTGCATGGTGGGCTTGAAGAAAAGGTGCTTTGGGGAAAAAGGAAACTAATGGAAGAACAAGAAGTTGAGGGAGTTGTGGATTTGCGATGTGTGGGAAAACTCAAATGTGTAGCAGAGGGGATTTGTGTGGGGTGTTGTAGAGCTGGCTGCCTCATTCCTGTTGGCTTTATTATCCATCCAAATCCAACAAATAGGTTTTAAAATCTCAGCTTGTTGCCAGTTTGTGCTTAGGAAAAAGGAGCTGCAACGACCTTATGTCATTGCCCAGGTCCCTTCAGTTCACTTGCTGCTCTGTGAGTAGCATGGGGAGGTTGGACACAGGACTGCTTGCTCTCAGAGGACAGCAAGGATGAAGGTTCCGGTGGTTGGGCATGGACCTGGCAACCTGAGAGGTTATTCTTAGGGGAATATTTTGATCCAGCAAAGTGGTAGCTTTATCCACTGAAGGCTCTTCCTGGAGCCACAGCAGCCCTGGCTGGGGCTGGGCATGTGAACCAGGACACTGCAGGAGTCACCACTGCATGCAGAAGTAGAGGTTGGCACAAATTTTACAGCTGTGATGGAGGCAGAAATGCCTCTTCTCTGATACCTTGTCCATGTAAGTGGTGTGAGTGCAGTGGTGTTGGCTCCTGAGGTGAGGAAGCAGGCTTCCAGCAGGCAGCAAGCAATGACAAGAAAAATAGCTCAAGCTCTCTAAGTGTATTGATGGCCTCCCAGAGAAGTACTGTCAATCCAAAACCAAAAAGTCCCCTTCAGTCAAATGTGTCTTTAATGAAAAATATATATCCACAGACTTTCTTTCAGCTTGTATTATTAATGTGACCTTTACTCAACTGCTTCCCTCTCCTTTTGATTTCTATGAATAATCGTAATTAGGAAGGTGTGCTTTCTCACTATGCCACAGTGTTTCAGGAGGGGAGGAGAGGCAAAGGAGATGGCTCCCAATTAACTCCTTCAACAGTGCAAAGGCAGTGGCAAGTGGGGGGCTTTGCCTGGGTTTAAAAATGCCCTTGAGGAGGTGGACAGGGTCTGGTGATGGGTGGTGCAAGGAGGCACACGCTGCTGTACCTGACCCAGGATGTGGCAGATCTTTGTGGCACCGGGATGTTTCAAAATGATGAGGGTTAAAAGCTTTTGCTCAGAAATAGTTTGTTATTAACACCACAGAGAGGAGTTTACAGGCTCGTGTAAGGAGGGGGAATGCCATTTTTTAATTAGAAACACACAGTTCTGAATTGCTCAGTTCAAGAGCTCTCGACCAAATGTGCTGCTGGAAACAAACTCATGCCTTGTCTTCAGAGCTGTAGCAGCCTGAAAATGAATGTCCCAAAACTAGGATGGAGAGTTTAAACATTCAGAGTTTGAATCCTGCTAGTAATGAGTCTTGCTTTAAATAAAAGCAGTATTTAAGCAAAGCCAAAACCAACCAGCTTTCAAGGCAGCAACTCATGTTTTACTCCTCCCAGGACGGTTTCTGCACCCAGAGTGCAGCTGTCCCTGGCAAGTGGCAGCTGCCAGGACTGCACCCAGCAGAACACAGCACAGGGTCTTCCCACTCCTCTTACTGTGCCTTAAACCCCTCTCTACCTTCTGCAGGGCACAGAACGTGAGTTTCCTTGATGCACAGTGAAATGCTCACTTGCTCTGACAAAGCCACTTGAAACCTGTGTTTAGAGCCTCTCACTTTATCCCTCACTGCACAGTGCTTGGCACTGGAGTGTCTTCGGTGATAATAATTCAGTATTTCTGCAGCACTTTCCATCTGAGGGCCTTGAAATAGGTTCAAAATAAGGACTTTGTGAAGATCCCACCACACTGTGGCTCCAGCTCAGCAAGCTGGGAGTCCTAGGTGTTCTTATAGTACCAGGCTAAGGGACAGAGAAGTGGTGGGTATATGGGCTGGATAAAGAGCTTGCTAAATACAAAGCAGGAATTTATGGTGCTTTAGAAAGTTCAGACAGCTCTCAAGAAGTGGGTGTTTACCTGCCCTTTGGACAGTAAGTGCTGGTGACCCTTTGTAGGTGGAAATTCTCACTTAGATGTGAGTGAATCACTGGGGAGGTTACTCTGAGATAAGGGCGCCTCTTCTAGGAACTAATTTGTCCATAATCCTTCCTTCTCCTTTGCACCATTTTGCTTCCAGAAAACAAATCTTGCAGCTAAGTGGGAGGAATCTCCCCTTCCTTTGTGAGCTGCTTTGCTGGAGCTTGGTCACATCCAGCAGTCTCTGAGGTCCTTGTGCAGAAACGTAGCCAAAATAGTTTGGACAAGGTTCCTGGAATTTGGCAGGAGCTGGCTTTTGTGGAACAGCATTATCTTTTGCTAGTCTAAGTTTGAAGCCTTTGGAAAATCACAGTTGACATGACTCACTTGAAGTCCCTTGGCCAGACTTTTCATTGAAGGGCACTCAATTATGTGATGCCCTTTTTTTGGCTTGAGCTGCTGGGCTGTGATTTGGGAGTGGAGCTGGCAGGACACATCCCTTGAGCACAGGCACTGTTGTCTAATGCTACTACATACCTGAGAAAAAAACCCAAATATCCCAAATCCCTGCTGCTTTTCTCCCAAGTCTTTGTTCCCTCTCTGTAAAAATGAGGTCTACGGTATCAGTACTGCCTGGTGTGGCACATAATAAATTCATTCATGTTTCTGAAGCACTAAGTAGTGCAGTTGTAATGCTGTGGGCAGGCCTGTGAAAAATGAGTAATTCTATCTTCAAAGCAGGGTTGATTTGTGTGAAGGGCTGAGTTTACCCGTTAACAATGAAGGGAAAACAAAATACTGAAGGGCTGCTCATTAAGCGAGCACCCTCCCTCTGCAGCAGCAGCCTGGGGTCCTGCGTGCCCTGTAGTGAAACATAACCCACATCACAAGGCAGCCAGCCCCAGACTACCCAAAAATCTCGTTTCTGAACGCTTGCATTCACACTCCTACATTTATCTTAGTGCTTGCAACACCTAAGGGTGAAAGTTGTGAATAAACCAGGCTGTTGGTGCTAGTTCTCAACATTTGGGTACGATTTGCTTGGGCTGCGTGGAGCTTGTTCTCCACAGGCTCCCCAGCAGTGGGGAAATCGCTGGCAGAAGGGAATTTTTCAACTAGGCAGAAGTGAATGTGCACAGGGAACTCCGAGAAGCAGTGGTCCTGCCTCTACTCCTGCCTGTAGGAGAGAGGCCACCTGGCACTCAGCAGCACAGCTTGAAATTGCAGCATGTCACCCATCCCCTGAGAGCAGAAGGGGGAAAGGAGAGTTGGGATGAGATTTGGTTATGATACACCAGGAACCTGGCAGTCGTGTATGGGCAGTCTGCAAATAAAAACCAAACCAAACGAAAAACAACCAAACATAAAAAAAAAAGACTCAAAAAGAACAAAAAAGGGTTTGTAGGGGAAAATGATTGCATAGTTTTCTCACCAAAAAACATTTGTTCCACTTTGACGTGTATGTACGTGGGTATGTGTGTGTATGGGGGTTTATACTGAAACAATCACCCAGGCCATAACAGAGCTGTATTTTGGAGTCCTTTGGTGTAATCCATTCGGGTAGTTTTCTTGCCTTCTAGTTCTAATCACAGCAGCAATGCAGGTTGAAGCATTTCAAGTGTGTTGGGTTTTTTGTTGGTTGGTTTGTTGGGTTTTTTTTTTTTGGTTGTTTTTTTGTTCTTCGTCATCTTATCCGGCTGCCCTTTCCCCGTTGTTATTGAACGCTGGGGCTGGTGTTGATTTGCATGCCATTTTGCTTTTGATCTCCATGGCAACCGCTACCAAATGGCCTGAGAATAATAGAGGTGCTTTTTGGAGCTGTA
Source organism: Corythornis vintsioides (assembly GCA_025447755.1). Taxonomy (NCBI): domain Eukaryota; kingdom Metazoa; phylum Chordata; class Aves; order Coraciiformes; family Alcedinidae; genus Corythornis; species Corythornis vintsioides. The sequence continues at coordinate 146,894 of JAOEGS010002027.1, read as the reverse complement.
AGCAGGCTCTGCGCAGAGCCCTGATGCCGGAGGTTTGCCCCCGGATAAATAAATAAATAACATGGAAATGAAGGTGGTTATTGTGACAAGGAGCCTTGCAAGCGGCGCAGCTCGGTCCCCTCTCCCCGTCCCCCTCGAGTTGTTATATGACAGATGTTTTTGACAGCCACTTAAAATAAATAAATACACGGGGAGAGGGATGTGAGGAGGGATGAACCGGCCCAGCAGCGGCGGCTCCTAGCCCCGGGCTGGCAGATGAGGCTGTTGCTTGTCTGTGGCACTGCTGTGCAGCCCCTGAGAGGTCTCCTCCTCAGGCCCATGGTGGGGGGATCCTTGCTTCATGCCAGGGGATGCTGTGGGTGCCCCTTTCTGCAGGCAGTAGGTGAAGTTTGGGATTGTTTTGCTCTCTGGTTCCCAGATATTTTCTCCTTATTTAAGTCGTTTTAGGAAGTTGCAGAGTTTTTCAGTGAGAGGAGAAATGGGGCACTGTGCTGTGCAGCCTTGAGTAAGCCCCTTATTTTCTCTCCTCCATCAAAGCCTGAGCTCACTGTGCAGGTGAGAAGGTTGGGGATGGCTCATAGGCAAAAGCAACCTTTGGCTCTGCCCCCACACTTACCCAGCACCACAGCACCTTGGCCCGTGCTGTCTCCACACCCTGTAATGTCAGTAATAAAACCCTTCTTAGCAGACCTGAGCTAGCACTCGGAAGCCAGGCACAACTGCTGGGTGTTGCTGTGTGAGGTCCTGTCTCAGTTTCCCCTGAGTTTTAAGGATCCTAATTGGAGCACCCTCCCCTGTCATGCCTCCTTTCCAGCCATATTGGTGTTCAGAGGTGGTGTCGTGTCCTGGGGTGGGAGGATTTGTACGATTTCTTTGGGCACAAGCCAAGGTCAACAAACATCAGGGTAGAAATTCTGTGAGGGACAGGAAATGAGGGAGCTGTTGGGCTAAGCGGCTGCTTTAGATCACTCCAAAGCGTGGCTTAAATTCAGGTTTCAGTTTCCTCCCTTCGATCTCTACCATGAGCCCCATTGCCTGCCCTGGCCTTTTCATCTGAACCAGAGCTGAGCTAGTTTTATGAGTGCTGGTCTGGTCACAGAGTCCAGTGTTAGAGGAAAGAGCGAGGGGAGCCGATGGCCATCAGGATAGGTAAGCACAGCTGCAAGGATCAACGTGACAAAACTTGGGAGGTTTTTTTTGCTCAAAACCTACTCCAGCTTTTTTCTCACTGCTTGCAAACTGCTTGACTGAACAGCAGAGAACTGGAGGAGCTGTGGTTGGCCTGGCTGAGGGATGAGGTGGAGGATGCTGGAGGAGAAGCAGCCCCTGGAGCAGCTTCTAGCTCCTGGGACCTGACTTGCAGCCTCTCCAATGTGCTGCTTCCACTCATCATGGCAGAAGACAGCAGAGGTTCCTTTCCTTCAAAGACAGAGATCCCCACAGCCAGGTGCCAGCCAAAGTGCCAAACATCCCTGTGGCAGGAGTGTGGGTGCTGCTGGGTGGCCTGGGAGCTTCTGTGCCAGAAAGTCCCCCCGTGTGCCTCCCTCCCCAATTAACACAGCAACCACAACTTTGTGATCCCGGGCATGAAATAAGGCTAATGAATCATGTCACACTTTGAAGCCACGTTAGATCTGGAATTTGACACAAGCTTTTACATCTGTGTTACTCCGCCCCCGCCGCTCTCCCCAAACCCAGGCAAGGCCACCTCACTGTTTACCTGTCAGTCAGCAGAGGAATTTGCATGTTAGTTAAGCTGTTAGCATGAGTAATTACTGAGTGGGTCAGTGACTCCTCCCAGCAAGCCGGTCTGAAATGCTTTGCCTCGGAAGCGACATCTCTATCGCTGGAGGACTGGCAGCTTGCAGGGAAATGAATGCAAAGGATGACTCAGGGCTAATTGCTCTCGCTCGGGTGTGCGCTGCGGGCTTAATTAGAAAACAGATTGGTCTCCGAGTATGAATGAAAAGCTGAAAAATCCCTGTGTTTGGGACAGGGGTGGAGGGGTGAGCTGCAGCAGTGAGCGGGGGCTGCTGCAGAGTCGAGGTGGTCGCTCTGCAAAGAGAATTAACAGGCTGCCTCTGAAATGTGCTGTCTACCACCAAGCAGCAGGAGAAACGAAGTGGCTCTTTGCCACCTTCTCCGATAGGAAGGGCCACCCCTGCCTGACCAGGGACCTGCAGATGTCACAGTGTCCATAGAGCTCTGGTCTTGAGTGCAAGGAATCACGAATCTTGTCTTGGGATGTACCCTTCTCTCTTGCTGCTTTTACTGTATCCCTCTTCTCTTCTGGGGTGCTGTTCCTAGAGACAGTGAGTGACTCTCAGCATTAGAGGAGAGGTGGACTCCACAGCACTGGAGTGGGTGGGTGACTCTGTCTCAGCCATGATGGAACTGCTGGAAGATTTTTGTTTCCAGACATTGCACTGGTGGAACACCAAGTTTTGCAGAAGAGTCTGTGACCTGTTCTCAAACATCTTCATCCGTATTGTAGCACATATGACTGTCAATTGATTTGAAATTGCAGATTTGCTAGGACAGCTCCTGGAGAACATCAACCCCCATCTCCCTGGAGTTCATATTAGCAGAGCCAGTAGGGAAACTTTGTCTCCCAACAGCTGTCTCCTGCTGCCAATGTTCAGAGGAAGCATCTCGGCAGCAGAATAAATTCTCAGGTAATCTTGGGATCAAAAGGAATGGTAAAAACTAACTGGGGAGGAAACAGCCCTGTGGTCTGGCAGTGAGCTAAGAGCAGGCAGGACTCCAGAGGTGGGAGATCTCCTGTAAGTTCTGGCTGGAGCAGGAGCAGGGGTAACACAGCTCTAGGAGCCTGTACCTGGGCTGTGCACAGAGCCCAGCATGGGCTGGAGGAGGTTTGCACAAACACCAGCAGTAAGTCATGGGAATTTTTTGTTTTCCTTCTTTTCAAGTTTGCATTGTTTTAGCATAGCCAAAAGTTAGAGTTAAAACAATGGGGTTTGTTCAGAAACATCACTTTGAGTGTTCAGTGAAAGGTGTGCAAAAACAGAATGAAACCATTATCTTGTGATTTGTAATTTCACACAAAGCAGCTGATAGGGTTTTTTTTCATATTTATATTAGGACAGAGAATTGAATAACCTCTGAGTTATCACAATATGGCCTAAAAATAGATATTTTATTGTCACTGTTTAGTCATTTATGGGATACTGATATTTAGTACTACTTGAGATATCTACATCAAGTGGGGTTTCCTGCACTGTATTATGGTAAATTTGGTGTGTGCTTCCCTTCTGAATTTTCATGCTGTTTGCTTTCACTTGCGAGTTTTCATTACACTGTAAATGGGAATTGCTATGGATTAGATGATGTTTCAGTCAGGGCTGAGTAATAGATGATCTGACCGATTTAAAACCGAAAATTCACCAGGTTTTCAAGTCGTATGTTGTAATGTCATTAAAACATAGCACTTGCTGCCACTACTTAAATGCTAAGCCATGATCTAAAATTGGAGTAGAAAGATGGTAAGATATATTAAAAAAAAAAAAAAAAAATTGAACTCTCTTAAATTTTTATTAACCTGAGGGTTTTGTCACAGGGAATGTTTTGTAGGATTATTTTTTTTTTAAACTGAATGGTTTAAAATTCTACTTTTTTATCCCAAATCACCAGCACTTGGTGTAAAACACAAACTGTAATTTGACTGGCTTTGGTGTTGCCTGTGCTTCCCAGAAACCCATGCACCAAAGCCCATTCCTTTTTACAGTTGGTGAAAGCTACAGAATAAATCTTTCTTAAGGTAATGTTTGTTCTGAGAATAAATCGCAGTTGTTTGGAATGCTTAAACTTTCAAAAGGACTTGCTCTAAAAGCCCAATTTTTAAACAATTGGATCGTGAGTGTAATATGAATGTAGTTAAGATGATAAATGCGGCTAATTTTCTCCCTCTATTAGCCCCTTTCACATGGTACTTACAAATGCCAGTCAAACTCAGCAATCCTTTCATTTTAATTATGCAGTGACGAGGCAGTTGGATTAAAAATACATGATGGCATTTTCTAACTTGGATTTATAAGTGCCACTACCATATCTAATTTTGGGCTGACATTTGCTCGGCACAGGGGGAATGTGGTTTGTTGGGGCACGCTGGGGAGAGCTGCCTTTTCCTCCCAGGGCTGCCACAGAATCTCCCAGTGGGACTCTGGCCAAGTCTCTTCATCTCCCTGTGCTGCAGTGGGGATGGGATGAGGCCTCTCTAATCGCTGCCTGCAGAGCAATTAAAGCCTCTTCACGGGAGGTGCAGCACGTTGTTGTTGTTGAGGGGCTCCTCTCACCATTGCTTGGTGGGATGCTTGTGGTGAATCCTGCTCAGCCTCTCAGCTTCTCTCCGAAGCTCAGCTGTCACCCTGATATTGTAAGAAGCTTAATTTCTTCAGCTTCCTCTCTAATAAGTATTCTCAACTTTATCTTAGAACAGTAGTTCCCATCTGCTCGTTTAATCTCCAAGGACATCCCTCTGGGCCAATCTTTCCAGCTAGAGATGTTCTCTTTTCTGTTGTGCAGTGGTACAGAGGTGTAGGATGGGTTTATGTATCCAGCCTCACTGGTGGTCACGGCAGCTTTTGCCTTACCAAAAAGCTCCAGCCTCCACCCATCTCTGCTTCATCAGCCTGAAGCTGTATTTCTCTAAGGTCTGTCGTGGTGTGGCATCATCCAGATGATGGCTGCTAACAAAGGCCCAGCTAGGAGGGATCTCTGCTTTGTTGGTCTGATTTTAATAATAGAAATTTTTGTTGTTGTTATAAAATCATAGATTCGTTGAGGATGGAAAAGGCCTTTAACCATTAACCCAGCACAGCCGAGTCCACCACTAAACCCTGTTCCTCAACACCATCCCTTTTAAAACCCTCCAGAGATGGAGACTCCACCACTGCTCTGGGCAGCCTGGTTCTATTGTTGTTGTTGTTATTAATTAATTATTATTATTTGCATGTAGATAACACTTGCTATGCTGGGTTCATCCAATTATAGTTAGGTCTATGACTGGGGTCCCAGAGGTGAAACACCCTGTGTCCAAGCCATCAACTCTCCAGATCAGCTGTTGTTTCTTTAAACGAAAGGGACACTAAAGTCCAATTATTGCAATAGAATGGGCTGCTTCTTTAAACTGAAGAATTTGGCTCAGCTCAAGGGATATTTGTGATTGCCTCTGGCTTCCCTGGAGCTAAAAAATTATATGCTTTCCCTCTTCACTAAATTAAAACATAGTTGGATTGGTAGTGGGACTGAAGGAAGTCCCTGCCTGAAACCCCAAGTGTCAGTCTGCTTTGCAAACTATAAGCTAGTAATTGGTTTGGAAATACTGAGTGAATAGGCAAAAAGGCTTCTGAGTGACTTGTGCTGGGTAACACAGAGTGCCTGGAACAGCAGGGTTTGGCTTTCTTGCACGATTTTGCAACATTGAGTTGTTAATTTCAGGTTTTGATACATAAACACAATTAACATTTGTACTCTGTAAACACTAGATATAATTCTGTTTCAATTGCACCTTCTCCTCATTTAAGTTCTCATTAAGCAATTCCTTTGTTTCTCAAATGTCAAACTCGAGGCAGATCCCTGGCTTCTGTTCTCTCCTCTCCCAGCTTCCAAAGGGCCTCTCTGGCATGTAGGCTGGGACAAGGCAAGACTTTGGAGAGAATAAATATAGCTGAGAGGAGCTAAAATGCAGGGTGTTCCCATGGTGGCCCAGGAAGCCATCCTGCATCCGTGGTGGGATTCCAGCTGACCTCTGTCAGCAGCTCATGGGGAGTGGCCGTGGTCACTGGTTGTGGAGCAGCTGAGCTGGCACAGTTGAGCTGTGAGCAGAAACCTGCCCATCCTCCAGAAAGCTCCAGGGCACCTTTGCCTCTGCATCAGGGCTGTTGCCTGGCTTAAGACATAGGCTGGTTTCATCCATGACAGACCAAGGTATGGGGGATGGTTTCCAGAGCTGGATGATGGACTTGAAGTCTCAGAAGCAGTTTCAGGTGCCTTCAGACATGTGAAGGAAAGCTCTAAATCCTGGTCTAAGCGACCTGCAAAACAGGAACATTTCTACATGGAGTTTGAAACTTTTGCTCAGAGGTTTAAAGGGCACCGTTCATCTTAGCTGAAAAACTCTGGAGAGGACTTCCCTACTTCATCCCAGCTTTGCTCACCATGCCTAGCTCAGCTGGTATCACGAGATAATTGGGGGAATAGAAGTGCTGGCCTCACTACCCCCCAGGTACCAACAGGGTCTGCTTCATCCCTCACCTGGGACAGAACCCAGCAGGGTAGAGGAAGATGCTCCTGGCAGGGATGAGGCACAAGGAGCTGGTTTGTGCTGGAGAGCAGGAGTGGAGACAGGCCCTGCAAGCACAAGGTTGCTCCAGTGCACCCAGTGCCACATCAAGCCTCTGGCTCATTGTACCATTTACTGAGGTTATAAGATAATAGCTATGCAAAATAGTGGCCTTTTTGTCTTTTTTTTTTTGTCTTTTTTTTTTTTTTTTTCCCTTTAGTAAGTGAAAGTAAGTCTTCTAAGCCAAGGTTAACAATATATATTTATGAGTTGTAGCCAGCTGCTTCTATGTTTGCACATGTGTTTGTTAATGAAGAGTAACCTGAGGGTCAGGCTATTATGTAAATAACCATTGTCAAGGGTAAAGGTGAAGAACCCAGTAATGAGTTGTGTGTCTCGGTCTCTCTCACAAGCCACTAATGAATATTGGATATTGCCATTTGCAGGGCTTTTTACCCTCATTTCATCAGGGGGTGAGGGGCAGGGGTGGCAAGAGAGGAAAGAAAAGAAGTAAATTTGTAATTAAGCCTCGACAAGTTCTTTTTTTCCCCTCTCCCCAAACCCAGTAAAGTGAGTTCTTTCTTCTGTAAGAATTACAGAGAACTGCCTTGGCCTGTGCTTGGGCAAAACCCACCTTCCTGCGCTGGCTCCGGGCTGCGTCGTTTCTTTTGAGCCTCTGCAGCTCTCACTTTAGAAGATGCCCACAAATCAACAGTCTGCATCTTTGCAGATAATACTTAGCTGAGGCAAAGCCAGCAAGCCACTGAACAGACTTTCCATTAGGAAGGTTAACAGCAAACCTGCATGCCCGGGATTACTGACAGAGTGTGAACAGAAGGTGCAGTCTCATTGCATATGCTTTTAATACCGTGCCACAGACAGGGGAGCCTTTAGCTCACAGACACCTGACACCCCGCGCTGCTGTAGCCTAAGAGTGCAAATGGGAGCAGAGAATCTTTCTGTTAGCTGCTGGAGCCTAAGAATGCAAATAGGAGCAGAGAATCTTTCTTGCTTCCATGTGAGAGCACAGATGCCAAGGTAGCACAACACAGAGTTTCATTACCCGCTGTGGCCACACAGACTGGTTCTAGGAAGTTGTGCCTTGCCCCGAAGCACTGTCTCTCTGCAAGCCTCTGTTTCCCAGTTTTTAAATTATATGCTGTAATTGGCTGCCTCTAACACGATGGGTCAAAGGATTTGATCTGCTTGGTCTGGGACAGGGATTGTCTTTGCTCTGTGTTTTTTGTGTAGCATGAGAATCACAGAATCATTTAGGTTGGGAAGGACCTTTAAGATCACCAAGTCCAGCTGTTAACCCAGCACTGCCAAGTCCACCAGGTGCCAAATCAGCCCATGGCCACAGGCAGTGTGATCACTGCTGCACACTGAGCACTGCTGGCCTCGCAGAGGGACAGGGCACTCAAAGCCAGAGTCATCCAGTGAGTTTGCACATTAGCTGCTCAGCTCCCACGGACTCCGCTAGGATCTGAAAGCCAGATGACTTAGCTGGCAAATCCTAGTGGGTTACTCTCTTCCTCCATGAATCCTTTGACTCCCAACTACTTGCTTAAACCTGGTCCTTAGAAAGCCCTGAGCCAGGGAAGGATGAGTGGCATGTCTGTTATTCAGGCACAGACACATCTCACAGTGCCTGTTTGTGATGAATGTCAGCGAGGCAGAACCCCAGGGGAGATCTGCCAAAGAAATAAATACTAAAAATAATAATAATAAGATGCAATGGTCAATAATTGCCTGGTAAGCAAAGACAGCATTTGTTTTTAAATGAAGGTCTGCTCATCCTCCCTAAATGTCAAAGTCAGGAGTCAGCAGTAATGGGGTTGGCAGTGGGGGGAGCAGAGGAGCCCCAAGTTGAACAGTAAGATCCATAAAGTGCTGGAGGTGCCAGAGGAGAAGGCTGTGTTGTCTGCACCAGCCTCGTTTGGTGGTTTGAGTAATGTCATGTTGCCACTAGGGTGTCTCTGCAAACAAGATATTGCATCTCCAAAGAGTTCCTAGCACAAATAAAAAGCTAAATAGAAATGATGGGCTGACTAGCTGAGCTGGTGCTTTTTACTTTTATGATTGAGAAATAGTTGTTGAAATTGTCAATAAAAATAAATAAAATTAAGTTTCCCTAGTAAGGTGAGAAAAGGCAAGCCTACCTTTCTTTGCTGACAGGCCTTTTTGTTCTGTGTTGGCTTTTATATATGTGAAAAAAACACCATTGAGAGCTTCCAGGGAGCTGCACTGGGGCGGTTATAGCCATTTTTACATCCTTTATATGGGCTTAAATCCATTTACAGATGTGTTGTAGACAGAGAGACATTTTTTACAAGTAATTGTCATGTATACAAGGGTCCTTATGTGTCACAAAAAGATCTCACTTAAGAGAAATAAATGTGCTTTTCATCTTTTGTTGGCAGGAGCAGTGGTGGTTGGGAAGAGGGTAATTGGTGATCTTTTCCAGTCTGATAACCAGGACAAATAGGGGGGGAGCAGAGTGGCGGTGGCATCGCTCTCCTCTGTGCTTCCCTCCTGGTGCAGCTCCGTTCGGAGCCACTTCTCAGGCTTGGCTTTCAGTCCAAGCAGTGGATGTGACAAACGGCACCAGCCAAACCCCAGGGCTGGGTTAGAGGAGTGCTGGGGTGACCTCATTGATGCTCAGTGGCTCTTCTCCAGCATAACCACAGCTCTGATCCGCAGCGGGGATCGCTGACAGCACCTTTGCCCCTTGGGCAGCTGATCCGGACATCTCCGCTCCTTCTGAGGCTGTCAGATGGGATGGGGATGGCAGGTCTGCCTCTTTATTGCCTTTATTTGTAGGTTAGAATTTCCCTTTTGTAATAAGTCCCATGTGGGGTTTTTTTTGAAGGTTATTGCTCTTCTCAAGGGCTGAGGTTTAAAAGACTCCCTGGAGGCAGATGGAGCTTTGATAACATTGTGCATCACCAGTACCCTAATGCCTTGGAGAGGCTGCTGAGGCTTCAGGTACCTCCCGTGGGGGCAGGACTGGCAAGGTTGAGCAGGGAGGGGTGGCACTCCTATTGGGAAGGTGCTGTTGGACCCAGGCAGAGGTGTGATGAGGATCGGATTTGTACAGGACATTTCACAGTATCTGTGTGTTTCCTTGAGGGCTGCTATTCCATCATATTGCTCCAGAGGAAGATGTCAAAAATGCAGACAGGCTACGTGCAGGAAGCCCTGGTGAGCACTCGGCACTGGTTAGGCTAAGGAAATAACATGCAGCCTGCCTTCACTGATGGGGGTTAAACAGGCCACAACTCGGGCCAAATAGCAAAAGGCAGGTCTTTCGTTGCATAGATTTACTTAGAAGTAGTTGTTCAGTCAACAGAAGGCAAAGCAGGAGTGAGCCATGGAGGCCTGAGGTTGAGAAAGGCAGGCTGTTTTAAATGATACCAAATCCCTGTCTGGTTCACTTTTACAATTCATGATTTCTGTTTAGTAAATGCTCTCTGCTGGTAGGTGTGTGCTTGAAGGCACGTGTAGGTTGGAGATGTAGGATGAGGCATGGCCTTGAAATCAGAGACAGGTGAGCAGTAGACCCAGCTTGATAAATAATGGATGAATTGCGTTTGGATTTGCTGATGATGTAGTGACCTTTTGGGAGGCAAGAAACAAAGAAACAGCAAATGACCAGCAATACTGATGAACAGGCTAAGTGAACTGGACACATCATTAACACCAGCATACCAAAATAATTACATGCAACCGGGAGTCGAGCGGTCAGCAAAAACAGAACGAGGAATTGGGGCTGTGTAAATTTAGAGGTTTCCATCTTTGAGCAGGGAAAGAAGGTTTCAGGGGATATGGTTTTGGGGTGGTTGGTACAATCTGACTTTGGCTTGGCTTGCACTCAGGTGTTTGACGTTTGCACCAGAGCAGAAATGTGGCACGTGAACTTGTGGAAGTCCTGTAGACCAAACTGGTTTGACAGGCTGAGGTATTGTGTAAAAGCCCCCATGGAGTAGGAATGATCCTGTACTGTAGGCAGAAATTGCTGATGCCCCAGAGAGACCAAGGAACCCAAAGTGCTTTTTGTGGCTGAATGATATTGTTTAAACAAGAGCATTTATTTTTTTTTTATTTTTTTTTATCCTATCTTTGTAAAGACAACAGGTCAACCCCAGAGTGGCCACCTCAGGCAGGTGTGTATATAGTTCTGGGAAGACAGTAAAACTGGAGTTTGTGAATGGCCAGCTATTTGGCTGCACTGAAAGTCTGCTTGCTTTTCTCTGTTGGAGAACATTGTTGTGAATGGGGATCTGTTGGCAAGAAAGTGAGGAAAGGCACGGCTTTTCACACGCTCATCTGTTTTCACATGAAAACAAGAGTATTCATTATTGGTTATTCATTATTCTCCCATCTAATAAACTTTCTGCCATTCAGGCAGCGAGCAGGAACAACAACATGCTGCCTTGTGTAGCCCATCACACATCCGGACTAACGGGGAATGAATAGGGGAATGAAACGTGTTTCCTAAAAACGCTGTCTGAAAATTATTCAAACCAGCAAATGCTCCTGAATAGCAAATACATCTGCAGAAATTAAGCGTGGTTACAGTGGACTTATAAACAGAAGACAGACCTGAATTTACAATGAATGATTGAAGGAGCCTTGCTTGGCAGTTTCACTTAAGCAGAAATAATGGTAATTTTCACTTTGTTTAGCACCTTCCATCTGAAGGTCTTCAAATGCCTTACAAACTCAATTAGTCATGGTAAGACCCCCCTCTCCTGATAATTTTGGCAGTGCACGCACCCATTTAATGCTGAAGCTCGGAGTGAATTTCATACATTTGCACACAGCAAAGCAGAGTCAGAGCTGCAGGCACTACCCAGCTCTTCTCCCTCCCCAGCCCTCCTAGACCCTGTTTACCCTCTGTTGTTTGAACTGACCTAGAACCTCCTAGCAATGTTGAAATGGTATCTAATACACACCTATTAGCATCACATTAAGCCTGTCAAAAAAAAAGAATGCAAATTAATCTTCATTATTTATGCTAAGAAGGCAAAACTGGAGGGGAAAATGAAGCAACTTTTAAAAAGTAATCTCTCTTGCATGAAAGCAGCAACAATTTCAGGGTTGTTCCTTTTAATTTGGAAACCTCAAAAAGAGAAAAAAGAAGTCAAGCAATTAATACCATCAGTTGAAAAAGAGCAGAAATATTCTATGGAAAATCCACTTAGATTTCTTCCGAGTTTTCCGCATATTTAACAACTGTGCTTAGAAACAAAGCCCGGCACCCGAATTGGCTCAGCTCTGGTCTGCACAAAACCTCTGGTGTGCACCATGCTTGATCCCTGCCCTACCCGACACGGGGGCCGTGCAGTGGCCAGGGGCATCTGCCAGGGCTGGGGCTGCCTCCAGCGCCTGCCTCTGAGGTGGGGTCAGCGCAGCCCAACAGCCGGCACTGGCCGCCTCGCAACGAGAGTTAATCCGCTGCCATCTGTCTTTATTATGTTTCTATTGTTGGACACCACAGCCTGGAAATCCAGCAATGAAACCCAGTTGTTCGTTGCCATTCATCATAGTTATAGCTGGAGTTGTGTAATGAAGAGGGGAAGTGCTGTTTATTGCTCTCCCCTCTTTAGAAACTATCCTTAGGGGTAGTTATGGATGGTTATTGGATTCTAGTGCAGGACACTGGGAGGTCCTCCCTTTGCTCTGTTCCTGTATTGAACCTTGAGGTTTAATAGGGTTTTATGTTGGTTTTTGCTTTGAGGCTGGTCTGCTGCCTGCTTTTGTTCTCAGTGGCGTGAAGTTTGGTACCTTGTTTCTGGCACAAAGGTGAATTGAAGCAGGGCAGGACTATATTAATGTGCCCAAAAGGCAATAGGTGGGTTTCCTCTTGGGTGGGCGCAGCTCTGCCACGCATAAAAGCAGAGGGTGTGGACTGCAGCCAGAGTTTAGGCATCAGCATGGTCAGGAACGGAGCTCTTCGAGCCTTTGAGAAGAGCTAATAAGAAATACAGATGTTTTAGGTCACTGCTCTTATCTCCAGGGAGTTCTGGAGGCTAAAAAGTCATCCTGGAACCAGCTGGTGGCAAGGGGATTAGGGAACAGTGTGGAAGGTAGAAGACTCAAACATAGTCCTCACTAGGTAGTGCAGTGTGTCTCACTGGATTTTATCCTTTACAAGGATAAAAATGTGGAGGTATTCAAGTAAATCTGTAATGAGGTCCTTCAGTAAGTTGGATAATCAGCATGCTTGTGGTGTAGCAGACATTTTGGAGGATATAGGGTGAAATATGCTCCCTTTGGGTTTTATGAGGCAGTTCCTAGACTAATAGATGGTTGATCCAGTGGAGATAATGTATTAAAGGACCTCAGCTTCCATCCAAAACTCAAAACCACCTTTATGCAAAGTTTAAACAATGACTGGCTCTTCTTTTTCCATCATTTAAATTAGTTTTTGTAGTAACTCTCAGAAACACAGGAGAGGTGTGGGTGCACTGCCCCACAGAAAGGCACTGCTTTCCCCAGCAGCTCCTCCTCTTGTGCACTTGCACCAGTGTGGCTGGAAGCCTGCACCAGACCTTTGCTGGTGCAAGGAGTGGTGCTGCCTCTCGGGTGACTGCTCACCTGTAGCAAATAAAAGCAGTGGACTTTTGGGAAGTTTGCAAATCCTCAAAGCTGATGGGGAAAAATGAATGAAAAAAGGGTTTGGTGCAACACATAACACGTTTAGAAGATGTCTGGTGTGCTGATGGACAGCGGGATTGAATCACCAGCAATCTCTTTGTGCCAGCAGTAAGGGAAGGGTGTAAGGATCCTCTGGGACAGCAAGCTGTGGAAGGAGAGCTGCCTATCCAGGTACCAGAGCCTGTGCTCTGGCAGTGCTTCTGGGCATGATGTGTAATAGGTATGAGACAAGCTTCAAGGGCTAAAGACATGGAAGAAGTTAGATATCTCAGTTGTGTTTCCAGATAACATATAGGCTGTGTCTGTCAAAGCTACTGCTGATAAGGGGATTCTGTGGAAAGTAATTAAAACTCAAGCCCCTGGTATTTATTTAAAGGGGAGACTCTTGGGATTTGATGGGATTTTGTTGAAATGGACCAGGAATCTGATTCTTAACATGCTATGGAAAAGCTCAGAGAATTAAATTTAAAAAGGGAGGCCAAGCAAGATTCACTCTGCCCTCACACAATCAGTAATGCTGCAGAAGCTGTTAAGGTCTCTGTAACATGCTGAAAATGCAGGATAAATCAAGGGGGAAAAAAACCAAACAACCCTCTTGGTGGCATAGAAAAAAACTGTTCCCAGAGAAAAGTGTAGGTGTGTGTATGTTAACTGGGAAAGAAACCTGTGCTGCTACTTTGGACTCCAGTTCTCCTTTCCCTGAGGTAGCTTTACTGGAAGACAGATAGAACTAAACAGGCAGCTTTGCATATTAAGTACGTTTTTTTCTAGATGCTGGTTGTCTAAGAAACTAATTTGTGACAATAGAGTATAGTTTAGTAGACATTATCTTAAACAGTTTGCAGCGAAGTGTGGGTTCAGCAGTATAACCCTACTGCCTGTTAAGTCTCATCTGGGGAGTGGTGGAAAATTATGCCCAAGTAATAGAGTACTTATTGATGGGGTTTGCAGCTCCAAGCCTGATGTATCGCTGGCTCTTTCAATTATGGAACGACACCAGTGAAGCATGGATTGTTATCTGCTGACATCTTGTACAGCAGAAAAATGGAAAGCAGGAATTCCTGTGTCAGAGTCACTTGGGACATGGAGTAGTGTAAAGAAACAGATGAAGCAAAACAACAAAAAAACCCAACCCATCAGCATGGCTTAGGTCCCAAGAGCTGCCATCACTTTATTGTTTTCCACAGAGTCCCTGCACTGGGAAATAACAGTTTTAAAGAAAAGTGGTGTCACATGAAGTTTCCCACAGCCCTGCGTCCCCTCTGGCAGACTTAGGAAGAGTGTTAGGTGATGTTGTCACCAGATCCCAGGTGGGAAGAAGAGAAGTCAGTGGTGCAAACAGCCAGAACAAGTAGCCTCTCAGCTGCTCCTTGACAGTCCTAATGCTTGTGTTAGGCAGGGAGCGCAAAGCCGAGCGACAGCCCTGCAGACTTGGAAAGCTTATTGACAAGTGTTACATGAGTGATTTCTTTTCAAGTGCTTCTGCTATTAAATTTTATAACAGAAGATGATGTTTGGAACTTGTGCCTCTAAGGGTTGAGCTTCCTAAGCAATAGGTGGCCTTGATGCTTAGGATATAGCAGCACAAACACATTTGGATACAGGCCTGGAGGAAAAAAGTCCTTTGGTAGAGCTCTTTAAGCACTGAGAAATTGCTGAACTTTCTGGGAAAGGTTCTTTTGAAGGAGAATGTGAGTAGGAAGGTGAGACATCAGAGATCCAGCTCAACTCTAAGCTGGGGAGTTTTCTAGTTTATACCTGTAGCATCCTAATACTTCACAATTTCATTCTAAATGTCATCTTCCAGAAAAAGTCCCAGGGGAATGGTCTTCCTAAGTAAGGCCCCAGTAATGGAGATGTTTAGGTGCACATTCATTTTCAAGCCCATGATAATCCTTTTAAACTTATGACACAAATCATGCTTCATGTTGTAGCAAGTCTCAAGCCTAGACTGTTTTTCTTTTGAATCATTCTTCCAGTTTACTAGGAAATTAAAGAAATCTCATGGGAGATTGATTTTAGGAGATGCCCAGACAATCTGAGAGTTATTTGAATATAAGTTATATAATTACGTAATTTCAGAAAGTTAATTTGAAAGCAGCCACTAGACTAGAGCTTCCTCTCACTTTAATAGGAAAATATCATATGTACTCACACAACTATTCTTCACATGTGCAAGAAACATGTGGCAGTGCTAGAGACAGCAGCTCTACCTTGATGCTGTCTTGACAAAAGAAGCTGCTTTTCCTTGTTAAGGCAATGATCCGGACTAGCATTTCCAGGAGAAAATTGTGGCATAATCAGTTAAAGATACGGGAAGGGAAAGGCAGTGATTTTTGTAAGACATCAGGGATGGTGTCTCTGGGCCCTGTGACCTATTTTGCCACTGGGTAACTGTTCCTCCATCATTCTGCTGTTTGATCTCACCTCTCGTCAGCTTATTCATCTGGAAGATTCACTTAATTATATTAGTCAACTTCATGGAGGTGTCTTGAAGCTTAATTAAGGTCTGGAAAGCCCGTCAAGAGCCGCTGGCAGAACGCTCTGAAGAAGTGGTTGATATGAGACGTGGACACAAGGAACAAAAATATATTGCAACAGATTTGGGCATATAGAGTCAAATCACAATAGCTATGGATTCGCTGTGGCTGTCAGGGGCTCGTTTTCAGGGTACTGCCATGAATTCTGGGGAAATCCTGGGCGTGCTGATGAGTTACCCACATAAACATTCTTTTTTTTTCTCTTCTATGGTATATATGCGTGTTACCATTATTTCTGTCTCCGCATAGCCAGTTTTGACAAGGGAACATGTAAAGCAGCACCGTGCACGGGAACGCCACAAACCCGCCTTTGATTTTTCCCGACTCTCGGCAAACTCGGCCAGCGCGCGGAAGTTGGTCTGGGCACCTGTGGCCGGTTGCTGTCAGCTCTCCTTTCACCCTCGGGAGGCTTTTCGCCTGACGCACCCCAAGGGGTGAATTGACATTCATCGCTCCTCCAGGGGAAGAAACATATGGAGGCTCCACCGGGAGAAGCTGCGTGATTTGAATTGCCAATGAGCGCGTGCGGAGCTCAGCTGGGAGAAGCTGGCCGCTAACAAGCCTCCCTGCTCCCCTGCTTCTCCTCGCAAGCTGTCAGCTGCTCAGTGCGGTTCCAGCGGCGCTCAAGCGGTGAGCAACCACCAGCACCGGCTTATTATGGAGAGGTGGTAGCCTCTGCAGATTTCAGGGGCAGGCGGTTCTTATTATAAAGAACTACTAGGTGCTCCTTATCACTTGGTAAAGTTAGATGGCCTTAAAAATGAAATATTGAATTGGAAAGTTAAAAAAAACCAAAGAAGAATACTTTCTGATTAGCTCGTGGAAAATTGCTCAGCTTGTTGTATTTGGGATATTGAAATATCGTAGAATTGTTTTCATTGGGATCATCAGGTCCCACCATTAACCCAGCACTTCCAGGTCTCCACTAAACCATGTCCCTCAGCATCACATCAGCGTTGCTTTTAACTCCCTCCAGGGATAGGGACATTTAAAATCACCGTATATCCCTCTCTTTCGAATCTCTGATTTTTGTCTGTTTGTTTATACTCCTTTTGCTGGGAAATGGCACACCACTGTTTCCTTATAGCTTCTACAGAGCCTGAAATTGCTGGCTATGCAGGAGGAAATTAGTTTGTAATTAAAGCCAAGTTAATAATGATTCCCATGGAGTCTACTTGGTCCCATTGCGTGGAGGGAGGCACTTTGGCTTTGTCATTGCTGTGAGCGTGGCCAAGCTCTGCTGCCCCACCAGTGGGCGCACGGGCAGGGAGGTGTCAGAGGATGGTTATCATGCTGCAGTCACTGCCCAGCACATGTGCAGGCAGGACTTAATGTCTTTGCATAGAGGTGACCAGCAAACTGCCTTCCTGGTGTGCAGGTACCATGAGCATGGTTTAAGTACCTGAGTTTAATGGGGGGAGAAAGGGATGCATATGTCTGGTCTGAGCTCTAGACTACAATAAAGAAGGTTAAAAATCTCAAGTGACCTCAGTACTTGGCTGGAATTGCACAGGGCTTGGTTCCAGCTCTGATGTAAGCAGTTAATCTTGTCCTGGAATTGCTGTCTATTAGGCACATGAAGCAGCATTACACACTTGTGTGCTTTTGCATATCGGGACCCAAAAGCCCGTGTCTAAGTGGTGTTTAGTTTCCTGAGTGTCCAAGTGACACTTTTCTTTTGGAGGAAGGGAGTGTTTGAGAGCTTGGAGGCAGCCTATGGAGATGGGTTTGACCCACCCTTAAGCTTAATCCATGCCTGGATGAGTCCTCAGAGCACCAGAAGAAACTCTAGGCTGGGTTGCAAAACAACCCAAGGTTGTTCTGTTCTGTGTAAGGAAAGGCACAGGGCTCTGTCACCATCACCTATGGCCCTTAACCAGCCCAGTTGTCATACCTGGAGCATTGTCTGCCAGAATGGTGAGAAAAAAAGCAAAAGACACTTGCAAAATTCCCCAACTGGTTAAAATAAACTCATGGGGGGTGGGGGGTGTGGGGGGGGGAATAAATAAAAAAAAGAGAGAAAGTAGTGAACCTCCTTTTGAAAGGTTGCAATTCCACTGGATAGGATCCATCTCACCTGACTTGCGAGACAGTGCCTGGGTCTTCATCTGCACTGAGCACTCAGACCTCATTTAACATCAATGGAGAGAAATAGGCACCTCCAGAAGGCAATTGCTCTCATCTTGAGGTGGTTGCCTAAAATAGGTCAGACACATCACTCCAATTTCTCTCCACTTATGCATTTAAGAGTCTAACTCAAGGATAAACACTTGCCTTGTGGACCTCTGACACCAGGTGAGATGAATCCTTCCTGAAGTGACAACAAATCCCATCCTCTCGAAGCAAGGAAGGGAATTACTGCGGACATCCCAAATCCTATGCTGACAGTGTCATGAGGCAACAGCTGCAAAAAAAAAAAGTGAATTTTTCACCAGAACACGTCAACCTTAGCTCTGACTACTTGGAAGATTTGGGAACATTTGAAGGGGAGATTAGGATTAGTCCTTTTACTTGAGTAAGTCACTTTGAGAGCCTTAGCTATAAACCAATATTAGTTATCAGCATCCTCCTGCGATGATGTGGTGTTCTGTGAGTTCTGAAAAAAGGAGATTTTCCTCTGAAACAGCCTCTTCACACTTACTCTGAGTGAAGTATTTTGCTACTCAGATTTGTGATTTAATAATCATAAATAATAGAGCCCTTAGTGCTATATTTTTAAATGACTGAATGGTGAGAATCTACTTTAAGAAATTGTATGAATGCCTATCACTTGTGTGCATATAAATGTATTCAATTAGCACTCAGATCTTGAGTTATCTCCTGATGGAAGGCAAAACCTTTTGAATTCAGTCCCATGCAAGAAATACTGTGTCATTTAACTCACAAAAGGATGCCATGCACTTAACAGATGACTGAAGAGGATTTTGCTGTATTGCCTGCTCAGCTGCTTGTGAGGACAAAGAAAATAATTCCCCTTTTAGGATCCTATGGGGTAATAAGGAACCCCTCTCTGCACTGATCTCAAATAATACTGTGAGGGGAAAGGAAATAGCCCAACAGGCTAAACTGGCTGCAAATTTAATTGTCATGGTCTTCCATGTACTTTCCATGTTTTGTCTGTGATGCTAAGCCAGTGGCTAACCTGTCTCTGAACCTGCCACCAGCACACAGAGATTACTCACCCTGGATACTGCACTTCAGCAAATGCAGAATTAGCCCTGGCTAAGTAATCTTGTTAGCGTGATTCAGTGTTAAATGGATCTCGATTAAATGGGCCTTTATATTGTCCCAGCTGGAGATGATAAGCCTCCACAAGGAAATGGCAGGAGACCGAAAGAAATTGCTTTACTTCAGACTGGGACGTTTAACCCCATAAAACACATTCTGCTCCCCTTCTGCCTTCACTTCTGCTCCCTTGCATGGCACCATGTACTCTTGTTCATGGTGGCCGTGGGGAACAGGAAAGACTCGGGGCAAGGGCTGGAGCATCTCTCTGTGCTGCTCCTTTGCCAGGACAAGAGCTGGGTGATGGAGATGCACGTGGAAGAGCAGGATGGTTCTGATGGGGGAGGTGCTGCTGCCGGGCTCCCTCTGGGGTTCTTTTATGAGACAATTCTCTTGTTATCATGGTGCTTCTTTCAAGCTATCACCCCAGATGTCAGTGCTGGGGTGCCTGAGCGTGCAAGGGTCAGCACAAATACTGCCACCAAGAGTTTATTCACCACCAGGGAAGAATTTTCCATCTCAACTTAAAAGAAATAGATTGCTTAAATGTGCCACTGGGACTTCTTGGGAATGGCTTGGGGTTTATCTGTGTGAGATAGAAATCAGCACGATGCGTTGGTGTATCAGAACCTGACACTTCATTTCTCCCTGCTATTAGATTTGGCAGCGTGTGCACGGTCTGGGTAAGAGGGAAATGGCATTAAAATCCCCAAAGGACTTCAAGCATGGAGACAACCATGGGACACTGGTGTGACAAGGACAGAGAACTGGGACTCTGCAGTACCAAAGTTTCCTTCCCTGCTTGGGCACCAGTGTTGCCCTCTGAGTTTTCCTGTTGCTTCGAAGCAAGGACTGGGGGGAGATGCTGTGTTGCAGGTGAAAGGGACAAGGTTAGAAAGAGGAAAAATATCAAAACGAGATAAAGCAGCTCATCCACACCCCTGCTAAGGGTCATTGTTAGTAAAAGGCTTCCTAGGATAGATAACAAGGTAGACATCAAACTGCCTGTCTTACCCCCCACATCAGCATATTCTCTCCTCCTGCCTCTGCTCTCATCCTGCTCTTTATTATCTAATAAATTTTCTCTATCCCTTTCTGATATGACTTCAAAATATCAATTATCTCCACAGAGTCAGAGACCCTAAGAGCACACATGGAAAATCTCTGTTCTATAGCAAGTCAGATGGTCTGATAACTTTTTTCCAGACCTTTGACAGAAATATGGTAAACATGCAATTACTTGAATTTTTCCATAAATTTTGCATTTGAGGTGGATTTACATGCTTGTGATATTTTCCAGACGTGAATCCCAGCCCTGCAAAAGTAGCTGGTTTGAGGATGCCTGTGGATGGGCAAGAAATGATATAATCTAGTAGAGATTTCCTTCATTATCCCTCTAATCAAGGCTTCTATCAGTCTCCTTTGATGCACTGCTGGAAAAAAAAAAATCTTCAAGTAAACTGATGCTGGAGATAATTAATTAACTTGCCATCCTCCTGCCTTACAGAGAGAGACAGGGTGAGAAAGAAGAAGTGTCCTTTGCAATTACTGATCTGTGGTTTTCCATCCTAGTGCTGACAGCTTGTAGGACATGAAGTGGAAAAGCATTTTACCAAACTTCAGGCTTTGACCATCAATTCCTTCACTTGAGAATATTTTCTCCTACTTGTATTTCTTGTGCTGTTGGATAACACTCTTGATGGTGAAAAATGGATTTAATACTCGAACAGTTATAGTTGTATGTAGCCTAGCCTGGTAATATTATCTTCTTTATGCTTTCCTTACAGCAAATACCCTCACCTCTGCTATCCTCAGATTATTGTACATGAAATCGACCTTTATTAGGATAGAATAGAAGCTTGAGAGGAAGAACTGGGTCAGTGGAGTTGTATTGATCATGCAGGTTGCTATAGTTTTAGATCAGTAGTGGGTTTTTTTCCCAGGGACTTGGCAGCAGGGGTGGGGAATGCTTTCTGCCCTGGGAATGCAGCTTTTTCATATCAACTTCTCTTTCCAAATATCTGTGCAATATCAAGTCCTGTAAAGACATGGTTTCCCTTTCTGATTATTTGAAGGGTTAAGATTTAAATTTCTTTGTGATCTTGGACCAAACCTGGGATAGCAGGACGAGGTTTACAATCCAATTTGTCAATCTCAGACTTTTTACAAATAATGTCCTTTTTCTTAGAATTTCCTGTATTTCCAGCTCTTTGAGTCCTTGAAATACCATTTTAACTTCTAAACTAGTCTCACTCTCTTTATATTTCCTTTGTTTTTTTGGTTGGTTTTTTTTTTTCATACTGCTTGAGCAGCTAGACAGGAGAGCGTGTGGCCGAGCAGGCAGGATAATAAAGCTTTAAACACAGTGCTGCTCAACACAGCTCAGACCTGGTCTGAAACACCATCTCAAAACACAACAGCCTCTTTCCCAGAAAAATCAAGAGTGGTAATGCAGAGGAAAATTAGAAAGTTTTAGAAACTTTAGAAAGTTTTCTGGCAAAACCAGTGGTTTTCCTCATTGTCGGTAGCCAGCAGCATGTGAGCACAAGGTGGATTTATGACAAAGCAAAATTTCTGTAACATAGCTCATGTTTGGTCAGCAGAGGTTCAGATGTAAATGAATTTATACTTGTAGGAGTTATTAAAGACTAGAGGAGCCTGGGATATTATTGCTAACACAGCAGAATCTGGTATTTCTTTTGTTGGAGAAAGGCTGTTGTCATTGGAATGCAGCAGCCAGGCAGCACAGCCTCCTGTGTGCTCCTGCAAAAAAGAAAGACTAAGAAGTGCCAACATGCACCACACCTTGCACAGGAGTGTTCACTGGTGGTTTTTAATGTCTCCTCCTCTTCCATGTGCTGATGGGCACTGTGAGCTCCCGAGGAGGTAGCACTGTGCTGTGGGTGGTAGATAATGCAGCACAGTATCCTAGAGCTCAATTTCCAGCTCTGAGGGATCTTCTAATCTGGAGCAGATAACAAACTTTAATTTGTGGGTTTGTCCTCCCCGTGCTTTATCTGCATTTTTCAAAGCTATTACTAATGCTTTTATGAATGTTTTGTGGCTCTTAGTTGGCTCCTGATGATAAGGTAAGGGTGAACACTCCGAAAGGTGAGCTGTGCTGGCAGGTTTTCAAGGACCTGCAGACACCTTGTGTGGAGTTATTTTTGGGTGGAAAAAGTGCAGTTTCTGGAAATCATGCTGCCAGGGGAGGTAACTGCATGTCCCTGTTCAAACTCCTGCTGCCCTCAAAGCTTCACCAACATTTACTCTTGAAAACAGCTCATGCAGGGTCAAGGAATGTATTCATATGGTAGCAAATGTCTTAAGTATGTTTTTGAGTGATCTGCTTAGCTAGACAGAGTTCTTAACGTGTACCTGTGGTTTTAGAGCAGTTGTTGTTGCAATCTCAGTAGTTGTCTGTGCTCTGCAGTGGACAAGTCAGCTCTCAGGAGCTGAAGATTGTGGTGGTCTGCTCGTGGGAAGCTCCCCTTCCATGGCATACCACGTATCAGCCATCATCACCTATCTTCCTCCCCAGCCCTGCTGGGTGACAGCTCTCTGCAAACAGGGACCAGAGGAGGCAGATGCTTTTTTGGTAGAAGTGGTCATCTTTAGAAAATCAGAAAACCTCCCCAAGCTTGACTGTTTTTGGAGAAAACAGTTTTCATCTGCAAGGTGTCTGCTTGCAACCTTTAACAGCTTGAAATTGCCAGTTCATAAAAGGAACCCTCTTGCAAACTATAAATCCTTGTCTTGGCCTGGAGATACTGAAAAGCTCCTAATGAATGTCCTTTCTCACACACTCTTGTACACAAAACTCTTTAACATTAAAAAAAAAAGAAAATCTGCTAATTAATTTTAAGCTTCTTTGTGGCAAAGCCTAAGAACTGGATTTACTGAGAGACCAGGGGGTCCATCTGGTGCAAAATGCTCTCTGCCATGCCAAGGTATTTGTTTCATGGAGGGTTTTAGGCCCGGATACTTTCCATTGGCAGTCGTTTCAGTTGTACTAACCACTGGCATATTCCTCAATGTGTTGAGGGGATGATGAAAAGGGTCCTCAGGCAGAAGCCAGAGTGGCTTTTCCTGGCCTGCTCCCACGCAGAGGACTTGTGCACAATGGCTTCTTCCCACAGGGCCACTCCCAGATGATGGGATGAAATCTGGTGGTAGTGCTAGCTGTTAGAAGGGGAGTAAATAAAGCACAGTGTGAGCCCAATGAAGCTTTTGCAAGTTTCATTGTCCAGGTTCTCCAGAAACTCCTTTGAGTACAGATAATTAGATGCAGCATCGTTTTCTTTCACTGCAAACTCTAGTAGCATGCACAGCACAGAACTTGACTAGAAGTCTCTGTAGCTGAGAGGACTCCCACGCAGACTCCTGATGGCTCTGCCTTTCACCAGCCAAACCAGGACTCACCAGGAAAGGCAGAACGAAACTCAAGAATTCTTACACCACAACAAATTCAGACATAGGAACTTCATGGTGATAGAGGAGATGGGTGAAGGTCACTCTGCTTCTAAGGCAAAGACACATTTCTCAAACGAAAGGAAATTCTGTCAAGTAAAATTTCCTCTACAACAGAGCAGGCAAGGCCTGTCCATGGCAGAGTGCAGTGGCACTCACACGTGCTTTTTGTAGCTCCCCTTTTGCAAAAGCTGTTCTTTGTCTTTCATCATCTTGATCACCTTTCCTCACACAGTTTCTGACTCTGATGCGTCTTATCTAAGGAGCACATTATATCCATGTTACTGAAAACTTGCTTGAATTCCCCAAAAGATTTAGAGTGACTTTGGGTTGGAGAGATATAGGGAAAGCAACAGTGCCAACAAGGACACCTACTTATTTTAACTTAATCTGTTCCTCTGTTCTAATTAGCAATGAACTTGCTCACGGAGAGAGAAGAGTGTGATGAATGGAAAAATAAACTGAGTGGAGAGACTTACGTAGGTTTTTAAGTGTGGATTGTATGCAATGGAGAGTAATGACAGTAAACACAGCTTTTTTCCCCATGTAGGAGTGTCCCATCCTTTCTCACCAAACTGCTGCTTCACAAGCATTTGCTGTTGTTTTTTGTCTTTCAGCAAAGGACAAACCAGCTGATAAGCCCTCAGCAACTAACAGCCTTGGAAGGAGTCAGGAGCAGGTAGGGATTTTGCTCCGGACGATATCCATGCGAAATATTTGCTTGTGTGTTTGATGATGAGCTGTGCTACCATGTGGGACCTGATTTGGAAGAGAAGGGTTGTCCTGGTCATTGCTCAGCCAAAAGCAAGCTCAAAGCAGGCCTCTGAGCTTGCCCCCAGAGCAGCCTGCATGCATGTGTCTGAGGGACCTGGGTCAGACTTGAGTGACCCCCTGCGACCAGCTCGACACCGTGCTGCCCACCTGATATATGAGGTGGTGGTGATACCAGGGCAGTGTGTGACCTCCAGTGCTTCCAGTGCTGGTTCTGAGATTGACAGGAGAGAGATGGAGGTCTAAATAGAATTGAAGCGAGCTACTAAGATTTTCCTTCCCTTTTTGTGTGCATTTAATGAACACACTGAGCAAGGAAATGTGCTCCATCCCACACTTGTGTGTATGAAAAATGATGCAGCTGTGAACAATGTGGTGTTAGCTACTTCCATGTGGTCACCCTGAAGGGTTAAGCTTGAACATCTGGACTGGGAGAAATCAGATGTTGTGCTGTGAGTCCTTCAAATGGTTATTTCAAATGTTTGCAGTCTTGACAAGGCTTTCTTGCAATGATGACATGAAATAATTTTCATTAAATGCCCAGAAGAGTGTGTAGAAGCATTTGAATTGTTAAAAATGTAGACGTGCTGCTAAAATTCAACTGATTGTGCTATATGTTGTTTGAATTTCTAATTCCTCTCCTGCTATCTTTCCTTGGTTAGTGGTCAAGTGTAATGTTACTTGGAAGCTCAGCCCTGTGTGACACAGCTTGTGGCTGATTGCATCTGATGGGGGGAAAGGGGCTTCTGCTGGAATCTTGCTTTTAATCTTTGTGCATAAATTAGGACAAATTAGGGCTGTGTGGGCCACGAAGCTGGTCATGGCTTGACTGTGACATGATGCCAAGTGACCACTGCTTACCAAATAGTGCTGAGTGGAGAGAAAGGGCCTGGTCACACTGCTGGCAAACTACTCCTCTGAACTGAAGAGAATTGCTGGGAAAAGCTATGGTACTTCACCATCAAATGGTGAAAGGGGAAGTGGACTAAAAAAGGCCAGAGTTATTTGTTATTTGGATTTCAGAGCTGGTTAAAACTTCACTGCCTGAGCTTTTCTTTCTGAAACAAAGTTACGAGAACAAAAATCAGTCCTATACTGGGCTTGCTTAGTGCAGTTGCCAGCGTGCTCTATCCATATTCCAAGTCATCCAGAAATGATGCAAGCATGCTTTGGGCAATGCTGAGCTAATCAGCTGGTTGAAAGACAGAGTATTTTAGCTCCAGTTAGGTGCCAGGTTATCACGTCCCCATTTCTTCAGGGTGTGGGGAAAGCAAGTACGTGTCTGCCTGCAGCATGCTGTAGCAGCAGTCCTGGGGTGACAGGCAGGGGACTGGTGGCTCTAGAGAGCAAACAAGGCTGCAGATCCATCTTGAGGAATGCAGCTGGAGAGCAACAACTTGTTCCTTCTCCTCAGTGAGCTGCATTCCTCTGGGTTTGGGATCAGAAATCTCACTGTTCTGGATTGGATTGTTGGTTTTCCGTGTCCATGCATTACTGAAGATGCAATCCCTTATTTTACAAGTTGGAGACTTATTCAGTGATGAGCTGGAGGTGTGCTCTTGTCAGCAAGACCTACCTACTGGTGCCAGTCCCCAGCTGAAGAGCAGACCCGTTTCAGCTGTTTGTGTTTATGTGTGTGTGCCACTGCTTGGCAGATTTAGTGGTAGGTACTATTTGAATCACTTGATATGACTGAAAGGAAACAGAGGCTCCTTTTTCTGAATATAACCCCAGGAACTTTGTGCTTCTGGGTATCTTGTTGGTTACAGCAGCTGATACTGGGGCTGCCAGAGCTGAAGCCCAAGGGGAGCAGTGTGGATCTTTCTGGCGGGCTGGGTGGCACAAGGGGCACTTACAGGGACTCTGTCATTTTGGGCACATTTAGAGTGCGCATTTATGTATTGTTATCAGTGTAGACTTGGCAACAGGTCATGTGAGGGCAGCCATCCGTGGGGATAGACAGATTGCCTCGGCCGCCTTTAAAGGGTTTATCCCAAGAGGCAGCTGTCCTGATTGAAATCCAGCCAACAGCCAGGTAGGATCCCAGATTGCCCTGCCATACCCAGGCACTCATCATCCCTGACCTGCATCTTGCTGAAATGCTTGCACCAGCTTTGGGGGTATCTCTGCATTTCAGACTGGTGCTCAGCTCTGCTTTTCGTCCCTCCGCCTTCTCCTCGCCCAGGCAGGAGCCAGGAGCAGGGTGTGAACTTTTCAGGAGGGCAGGGCTGAGCTCTGGAGAGCTCTTCCTCCTGTAACAGATTAGAATATGCTGAACTATGAAGACTTGTCTTAATTAATGTTTTAAATAAGGTTACAGCTAGGGCTGGAGAAATAATCAATAGTGAATCATCTACTCGGCGAATTCAGCTCTTTTCAGTGGCTGAGTTATCTGTAAACAGCTTGCAGTTTTCTCCATTCATTCATTATTTAGAATTATTTCCCAAATAATTCCTTCAAATTGCTTTTGGTTTGCAGCTTGTTTGCAAGCAATGTGTTGAGAGCATCTGATGCTCGCTAGTCAAGCTGTGATCATTAGTTTTTGGTGGGATGAGCAGGTTATGTGGCCTCATGCTGGGTCCCTGAGTGGAGCAGCCCAGCTCTTACCATCCTCTTTAATGAATTCAGAATAGCTTTGGGCAAATGTTCCCTGCTCCTTGTGCAGACTCTTTGCTTGCTGCCAACAGCCTGTTAGTTAAGTCCTTCTCTGGGAGGCTTATCAGGGTGCAAGGGCTGCCGATTGGATTCAGAATCCATCTCTTCTGAGTTTTTCCTGAACTGGCCCCCATTTGCCCTGTTGTGGAAATAAGCAAATCTTAGTGGCCACTGGTGTTTTCCAAGTAACAAGCCTGCTTGGGCCACCAGCAAAGCAGTGGTGAATATGCCAGATGCCATCTGGACCCCCCCATTCAGCCCAGCCTTGCCCTTACAGTGCTGGTTAGCCCTTGCTGTTGCACAAGTCCACAGTGGACTGGTCTCTACAGTCAAAGACCAACTCTCATTTACACACATCACTGTGTCCAAAGTGTCTGTGACCTTGGAAGAAAATCACCAGCAATTCCAGGACTCTTACTGTGTCCCTGGCTTGCAAGGTGCCTTCCCCTGTTATAATCACTGCACCATCTCAGCTCCAACAAGGCTGTGGCAGTTTTGATGATTAAAAGGATTTCTGCTTGATAAGAACTGGAGTGAAACTCATTTCAGGTAGCAGCCAAACAGCTGCTGGATGGTACCCAGTTTCATTTACTGCTGACACAAACTGGATTGTTTTAAGCAGAGGACATAAATAGGTTCTGACATAAATCAAAGAAAACACCAGCTGCGGGTCAGCCCCACTCTGGGGATTAGCTTCTGTGTATCTCCTATGAAACCAGACAGGAGGAGCCTGCTGCTCTCCCACATTGCTCAGGCAGGGTTTCTCTGGGCTCCAGTAGGAAGGATTGCCTTGTGCTGGGTGATTTTGTCAGGTTTCTTCCCATTCCAGCACAGTTTTGGCCCCCTGTAAGGCACATCTTAAGATGTGGCTGTAAGATGTGGCTGTAAAATATGAGCACTGGCAATTGGAGTGAGGTACTTCCCAGCAGTGTTGTGCCAGGGAGCTGGTGGTGCTGCCACAGGGGCCCAGCCCTCTTCTCTGGCTGTGAATGAGACCCTTGATCATCTGGTAACTGAATTCAAGGGGAATTGTCATCTCTTGCCCCATGGGGCATACCTGTCACTGTCACTGGGGTTCCCAATAGGAAGGATCCTTCACCCCTCTGTGGTGAAGCCACCATTTGATCCTTCCCGCTTTCAGGACCAGTGGCTCGCTGGGGCCAGCACTTCTGCTGCAGATGGTGATGCAGAGTATTTGGGGTGATAAGAGGGGTTCTTACTGTATGTAATGACCTAGTCCAGAGGTAGATAGAGGTCACTCCAACTATCTTTTCTGTGGAAGACAGACATGAGGAGAAAGGAGTGTTGCATAAAACCTCAATCCAGACCTCAGTAGGAAGATGAGCCCAGCCCAAAAAGCCACTGAACACCCAAACAGTGCTGCAATCCAGGAAACATCCCCACAGCCAGCAACAGTGTCCTGGGTCTGCAAACCCGGCATGGTGGGCTCAGCAAACACTCCCAGCTTGCTCTCTCGGTCCTTCCTCAGCTGAGACTCAGGCAGAACAGAAGCAGCCCCCTTGGCCTGTCTCTGGCCTGCTCCCAGTCCCTGCAGCAGCTGTGCTTCTCCACCCTGGTTCCGTATGAGCAGGGGCAGAGGCTCGGGTTGTGGGGGTTTTTTTTCTCTCCTTAAGTCAAAATCAATGATGATGACAGAGTTATAAGGTGAGCAATGGGAAAGGAGAAGAAAGCACCCGGTGTCAAATTTGATGCAGGAGGCAGTTAGAGGAACCTATTACTAGTTCTGTTGCCTTAGGGTATGTTGGTGGGTACATAGGAGAGTGTAATGTCAGCGAAACGGGAGAGCAGTCTCTTTCCCCTTGAACCCTTATCATTAATGTGGAAGGCATACATTGTCAGCTATTAGTCTGGAGGGGAGGGAGAATAGCACACGAGATGTCTTAGTTTGGAAATGGAGTCTGACTCATCCTCGTCTGGTGTGTGAAGGATGGAGGGCTGTTGTAACTGTTGTTGTTGTTGTTGCTGTGATTATTATGAGTATTATAGCATTTGGGGAAGATGGGGCTCTGAGGGCTCTGCTGCCTGTCACTGCAGCTCTAGATGAGTGAAGACTGAAAAGCAGAGAGCAGTGAGTGTTCTGGGTGATTTGAGCCCCATTTCAAAGCAGGATGGTGGAGTCAATGACAGGGATGCAATGTGTGATTGGGAGGGAGCAGGTCCTTTTCCCCACCCTGCAGTAACACTGGCTGCTGCTGAGGGGACACGGGTTCTTCTGGGAGAGACTTTGCAAGAGAAACAAAACAAAAATGTAGGAAACTGGTCTTAATTATTCCTCCCAGTGCTGTGATCACTGGTGGAGAATGAGGAGTTGCACTCTGTGACAGGGAAGATCTGCAAGCACAGATTTGGGCTCTGAAGTTTGCATGACTCCCTGGAAATGAATCCAGGGATGGTGTCAGTCCATCTGCTTAGCAACTCAGCAGCAACTCTTGCCTAAAGACACCAAATATTTTATGTGACCTCAAACAAACTTGCTCTCAAGAAGGCTGGTGATGCAGGTAGGGGGTCACTCTCCCACACCTCAGCTCCCCATCTCTGAACTACCCACTTGATACCGTTTCCCTCATTTAGGAAATGCAAATAATTCCTTGGGCTCTGCTAATCCCAAGATTACACGGGTAATTCCTGTTTGCATTAATGGGAGGATCTCTCTCAAATTCCCTGCATGTGAATGAGCATCCCACGGGCTCACACACCGAGCCTGAGCTCAGACACCTCCCCTCCTCCAGAGCCGGCTGCGTTCAGCCGAGGATCTGAAAGGAAACACAAAATTAGATCTTTTGCTTCAGGACGTTCTTTTTTATTTTTTTCAGAGTCGTGTTGCAAATGATGTCTATTATTAACTCTGGCCGTTAGTCCCTTCTCTATCTGACTGTGCCATTGCAGCTTTCAGAGTCATCTCACCGGTGCTGCTGCAGTGGCGCAGAGAGATGGAGAACATGGTCCTGCTCCACGAGGTGTGGGGAAAATGGGTTCTGAGCAAAGAAAGCAAATCCATCCTCTCTGTGCCTTTTCCTGCTGGCATGTGGCACGTCCAGATTGCCCAAAATCCTGGATTTTGGGTTCCTGGGGTGCCCACCCAGTGATGCTGTGTTACCCCAAGCCTTTTGTTCTGCCACCCTGTCTGGATGGGAGAAGACAGAGGTGTCTGTGGCTTCCCAGACCCCATCACAGCTCCCCTCTGGCCCAGATCCAAAGGCAGGGGAAGTGCCAAAAGCTGCCGGGCAGTGAGGAGGACAGAGCGGAGAGCTCAGCCCCCCGCATCGCCCCTCCTTGTTGCTTTTCGTCACTCAGTCTCCCGCTGCTGCTCACAGGGGACAATAATTAATTAAGCCAATTAATGAAGATAAATTGGAGCGGTAGCTTTGGAAAAAGACCGTCGGTCAACACCAAGCCGTTCCCCGGGGCGGGCTGCGGACGGGCTCTGCTCTCGTTCCCACCTCACTGGGATGTCACCAGCTGGGAGAGTGACCCCTGCAGTGGCCGGGAGCCCTAGGTGGGTTGTGTCAGGAGCTGGGTGTGTTGACGGTAATAACAAAATAAAAGGAAACAAAAGAAAGGAAAAAAAAAAAAAAGGAAATCCCTAAAATTCCACCCAAAACTGTCACACGTCAGTCAACACTCCCAGTACAGTCCCGTTAGCTCGGCACTGAGGCCGGCATGTGAGCACTGTGAGGATGCTACTGAGGCAGCATCAGCCTTCCAGCCTCGGGGGCTGTCACTCAGCCCCTTCATTAGGAAGTATAAAGTGCTTGAGAGCCTTCTCTTCCCACAGTGATTTTATTTCAAAGCTCTTGTAAATCAGGGTAAAGAGGGTACGAGGTTCACTTTTGCATGTGGGCTGCTGAATGAAAAAAATAAACGGTTGTAATTTGGGGAATGATTTGGTAGTTGTAGAGAATGGGAATCCATGGGTCTGGTGGGATTTAGGGATGTTCTTGGGGTTGGGGGTCAGAGGAAAGTTGGAAGAGCCAGGAAAACCTTTATGCTGCTGTGAAATGCATGTGACAACAGTGTCTGCTGGAAGGGGAAAAAAAAAAAAAAAAAAGCAGTTAGCTGAGCAGCAAGATTGGTTTTCTTGTATTATTCCAAAACCATAGGGCTGGTATTTATTTCATTAGAGTAAACCTTTCTGTAGCTGGTAAATGAATTCCAAGAAGTGAGAGGAACCCCAGGATCAGGGACTTTACTTCATTTGGGATTGTGTGCAGCTAATATTCTGGTTAAATAAATACATTTTACTAATTGGATTACTCAGACAGTGTAATATACTGCTGGATTTCTAACACGATGCTAATAAATTGTGTGAAGAACTTAATCATGTTAGCTTCCAAAAAGCTTGTAAGAGATGAAATTAAAAAATAAGTAGAAGTTGACATCTATTGCATTTCACAGTGTCTTCATTTTCCTCATCCTTCTTAGAGTTCTCCTTACTGTAGAGTGGCTGATGTGGATTTTTTTTTTAATCTGCCTGTGATTAGGGAGGACACGGTGATAGAATATGTTCTGTGGGATGCTGGTGCCCAGCTCATGTTTGTCTCTTTTTCTTACACTGATATCAAAGTAGAGGGGGCGAGACCTTAACATCACCTTCCAGAGGCAAAGGTGCTGTAGTTTATTTTCTTGGATGCATGCGGAGGGAAATGAGTGACCCTGGAGCACCTCTTGCTCCCAAAATGTTCCCTTTTTGTGCTGAGGATGAAGAGACAACCCACACTGGGGTCTGGCACTGGGGGACAGGGGTGTAGCTCCAGTACTTCACCCAGCACATCCCCCAGGTCAGTGCCCGTGGTACAGGAGGGTGTTTGATGGCAGCGTGGGGCAGGGTGTGCTGTGCACCCGAGTTCCTCCGCATCAGCAAGATGATGGAGCCCACAGCACTGCCACTGTAATTCATCACTGCTGAACAGCTCTCCCTTCACACTGCTACTCAGTTCACCTGCATGCTTCCATCAGAAAAACAGAATAAATACTTTTCTTTCTTTTTTTTTATTTTTAACCTTCTTTGATAGAAATACACCGTGAGAGAGTGAATGGCTCTCCCGCTCCAGGAAACGATGACAAATGGTCTGTTAAAAACAGATAACTTGTAGCCCCATCAATAGAATAACACCATGGGTTATAGAGTGAGCTGAAGATGTATTATTTAAGCTGCAGCCAGCTGTCAATAGGGCCTGCTCTTTACTGAGCAATAAATGCCAGGCAAAGGGAGTTTTGTGGGTTGAGCTAAGGGTTTCGGGGACTCCGCTAACAGAGGAAGGCTGCTGTGAGTACCTGGCAAGGAGGACAGCCTGCTGCCTGCTGCACTGCTCTGACACCCTAGGGCACTATCATTGGATAATGGTGCTTGTTCCTGTACCTTAGCTCCTTCCCCAGCATGTTCCTTCCCTGTACACTCCGAGGTTTGCTGGGATACCAGTTCACACAGCTTGACAGGGCACCTCTATATGATGGAAATAACGGGGTGTGCTTGTTTGTCTTTGTAAATAGCTCACCAAGATGATGCTTCAGCACTAGGAGCTAAGGGGTTAAAATACCCCTTTCTTTTGCTCATGAGCTGCCTCTTTGGACTTCCCTGTATTTTTCGGACATATTTGATGTATTAAATGGGGGCAATTGTATCAAAGGGGCGTGTGGGGGAATAATTTGCCTTTCTGAAGTGCTGTGAGTTCTTCAGATTAAATGCTCGGCTGCTGTGATTGGCACTAAAAAGAAGGAATTGCCAGTTCTTGTTACAGAGTTGGTTCCCCGCATAGGTTTAGACGTGTGGCTTGGTGCATTCATTTTGTTAACCAGAAACCCTGCCCCCCATCCCTCCAGTGAACCCCTTGGGCTTTAGTGTGATGCACAAGGTGTAACAAAGGCAGGCCCTGAATGGGCGATTTCCACAGAGATGGCAATTCTCTTCAGGAGGGCAGGAGCCAGTGTACAAACCAGCTCCTGTCCCAACCTGCAATTCAGAGTCAAACCACCCAGGTCAGGCAAATGGAAGCATCAGGGACTCGGAGATCCAGAAAACCAAAGTCCATCCTGACACCCACAGTCGGTGCTCACGGACTCTGAGCCCTCAACAGAGACACAAAATTGTCTGCACTGCTCTGCCTCCCTTCACCCCCTCCCATTTTTATCTATCTGCTCCTGATCAAAGTTTCCTTCTTTTTTAAATTCCTCATTTAAAAGTATTTTCTGCATGGGGTCTCACCCTACATTTATTTATATTTTCTCTCACAGTGGGATTTAAAAACAACAAACCAGCCCTGAAATGGCAGCAGCTTCCCCATAACCTCAACCTCATTGAAATACTAATAACTAGGTTTTGATGGAGCTTTGTGGGTATTAATGCAAATGTTTTTCTGACTCTCCAGGTTTAATAGCAACAGCTTATACAACTCTAATTAGCATAACAAAATTCAGTGATGAGGAGTAAAATGCTTGTCTTGTTTGATGTTTCCTGGTAATTAGCAAGAATAATGATTTACGTGGGCTAGGGGTTCTCAGCTCACAAAGGGTTGCAGAGAGCACTCACAGCAGTTAACTCTGGTCTTGTGGGGGACGATGGAGCTGATGGAAAATTCACAGAATCACAGAGTGTTAGGGGTCTGAAGGGACCTTCGGAGATCATCGAGTCCACCCCCCTGCCAGAGCAGGACAAAAGTAGAGTAGATCACTCAGAAATGCATCCAGACAGGTCTGGAAAGTCTCCAGAGAAGGAGACTCCACAGCCTCTCTGGGGAGTCTATTCCAATGCTCTACAACTCTGACAGTAAAGAAATTCTTCCTCAGGGAAGGGTTCTGTGCAGCGTTGTCAGTAGGTGCTGTGTGGGCACACGGGTCGCTGCCCCCACCCTGCCTTTTGGCCAGGGCTGGGCAGTGATTGTGCAGAGCCGGGGCACGGTTTTTGGTTTAGAGATTAGAAATTTGTGTGCTTGAGATGCTGAGGTCTCCCTTCTGCGTGCAGCTGGGATGGATTCCTTCCCTTAGTGCAAGTATTTGAGCCATGGACCCCTTGAAGCAGGTCTGCTGCAGAGGGAGGAGGTTTCTACCCCGCAGTGCCCTCTCAGTGCCAGCATTCAGATGATGAGAAGGCCAAGCTGCTGTGGCACAGCCTGCAGAGTTCTTCCCAAAAGAAGCCTCTTCTCCACACCTCTGGCTAGGTGTTTGATTCGAGGCTTTGTAAAACACAGTGATGTGACTTGTGTGCTGTTTTGGGCCAGTTGGAGTTAAAGGTCGAAAGCAAAGACTGTTGCTGGCATGGCAGACACTGAAATTTCCCAGGAAAGTTTCCCTGTCTGCTTAGTCTGTATTTGCAGATGCAGGTCTCTGTATTGCCTTTAATATTTTTCCCTGGCTGTGAACCCTTCTCCTTGGGTCCATGGGGAATGGCAGGCTCTGCCTGGCCAAGAAGTCCCTTTCATCCCCTCTTTGCATAAGAGCTAAAGGATTGAAAGTCTGCTGCCTTCACAGCAGTGCTGCCCCAGTGGTACCTGCAGTGCTCTGTCACTGGCTGTGGGAGAGCTGGTGGGTTTGGCTGTGCTGTGAACCTCCAGGGAATGCTCTCGATGGTCCCTCTCCTCGCCTGGGCCATTAAATGTGTTATGAGTTATGGGCTTCCCATCGGGCCAGGCACATGAAGCCCTTGCATTAGCCACAGACTGTTATCTTTGTCTCCTGCCTGATCCCCCAGCACCATCCTTTCCTTGCAAAAGCTTTCATTGTATTAGCAGCCATAAAGTAAACCATCTAGAGCAGTAAATTTTGAACTAGCAAAAAAGAAACCCTCCTTTTATGTGGTAAGTAGTTGGCTTTATGGAGGGCAGGGCTTGAAGTCACTTACTGAGATAACCATTCCAGCTGAGTTTTTAAAAGGCCTAAATAACATTGGCCATTCGTGGGTATGTAAGATGACAAAATTAGGGGAGGAACTACCTGCTACTAAGCATCAGATGAATTTCCATGGCAGTCTGGAAGCAATCTCTGGCTGTGTGCAGCTCCCTGGGCAGGGACTTGGCCAGCACAGCAGAGGAGAGACGCTGTGTTTCTTAAGTACCAGAGCTCGGATGCAGCAGCAGACATGTCAGTAGCCTGATCCAATACAGCAAATCCTTTGTTTCCTTGCTAAGAAGGCTAATTTTGCAAAGCAAAAGACTGAATGATGTATAATCTGAGTGCCTCTAGTCTGTGGTTCTCCTGGGAGAGAGAAATTGTCATCTGAGGAATAGGACAGATGCAACTAGGGCTGCTCAATTGTATTTCTGCCTTCCCTCCACCCTCCCAGTGTTTCTGAAATGGCTCCTACCATGAGACATCCCGAGACAAGAGATATTCATTCATATTAATAACATTTGAGTATCTGCATGGGTAAGGTGGCTCAGAGAGAGGCATTCATGATGAGAAGAATAATTTGGTCCAGCCAGTCTTTGCAAACCACTCTGGGGAAAAGCTTTCCCACCCTGAGTGCAGTGGGAAGCTTTCACTGTGCTGTTCACATAAGAAAGCACAAGTGGATCTGACAAGCTGCGAACACCAGCATGGAAATGTACCCTCCATCCTTTCCATCTCCAACGTGCAGGCAGCTCTACCTTGCCCAGTGCCTCCTCACCACTTCCCTGAGCTGCTCACACCTTGCACTGGCTGCTGGGGACGTGGGGGACTCTCAGGGAGATCTGGGGTCATGATTTTTCAAGTCATGCAAAAGTCAATCGGTGTCTATCGTTCCTGCCAAGGTGGTTATCCCCTGAACCCAAGACTGGGGTGCTCTAGCCCCCATCTCTCACCTGTCTGAGAGCAAGACTCCGTGCTCCAGGAGGTGTTCTCAATGCACTGAACTCCTACTTCTTCCCATAGCCTTTTCCAGTGTCTCCTATGGGAGTGGAATCATGCCCTCCTCTCCTGGGGAGGTGAGATCTGATGGGGGACTGGGAGTTAGTGATGGGGAGATATCCTACCTGAAACCTCCAAACTCTGACTCACCCCACTGCTGCCAGGTGTAACCTCATCCCTGCACATTCTGTACTGACACTGATGGATAGCACAGACTCAGCACACAGTGGTGGCGAATGGCATTGCTCCTTGTCCTCTCTTTTTGATGGCTTTGGTGCTTTTTCATGTTTGTGCCCTGCTGAAGGAGAACAGTGTCCTGTACCATGTACCCAGCCCCTGCTCAAGGTAAGGAATCACAGAGATGCTTAGAGCAGAATCTCCCTGGATGCAATGAGCCTTACGCTGGATCTCACGATACAAACAACTATTTCATTCAGGAGGTTTATTTGCTGTAGAAATAATTATCTTTTAGTACAAGGTCTTTAAGATCTTGTGCTTGGCTTGTTAGTGCAGAGAGTGACTCTGAATTACAGCTAGACCTGAGGTTAGCTGGGAGAGCTCAGGACTGGCAGAAAAAGGACCCTGAGAAGCAGGTGGACAGAGCATGGGTTGGCCAAACAGTGAATCCTTGTGCAAACTGGGGTAAATATGTGACTGAAAAAATCCCCCTCACCGTTGTGTATCAGCCAGCAGACAATGGCACTTACACAGTTCAGTGCTGCTTTCCGTGGAGTTTCCAGGGGGTCACATAATCTGCTGCAAAATATATTTTGAACCTTATTGCCTCTCCAGATTTCAGTTAAGACACCCAAGCTTCCAGTGGCTGCCAGGCAGGGTTGCGTTCTGGCTCAAAGCATCAGTGCTCATGGGCTTTGAGAAGTCTGGAGGACTATGCAGATGCAACTCTAAAAGGTGATGGAGAGCCATGTGGGCTTCAGAAGGTGGGGGGACTCAGTTGGTGGCACAGGTCAGACTGGGTTTTGATCTGAAATGACTCGCCTGGTGCCTGGAGCACTTTAATGCTCTAAGCTGCCCCTTGGGAAGGGATCTGTGTGCATTAAATACAGCTCTCAGGAAAGTGGATGTCTAGGCTGTGGGCTCATCTGAGGTTTTCTGCAGGGTGGTCGTCTTTGAATGGATGAGATTTCTCTGTAAATGGCATCTGGCCAACCAGCTATTGACATCCTCCAGTTAAACACGGCCAGGTAGCAGAGCTGAGCCCCGCTGGTGTGTAGGAGGAGAGCCTGGAGCAGGTGCTGCTGTAGAACATTTCCATCCCTCTCCACCTCAGCAGGCGTGCAGGCTTCCCCGAGCCTCTGTGTGCATGGGTCTGAATGATATAAATGTAAAATTGGCCTTCCCAGGTTCTGAAGAGCAGAGTTTGCAGCTGGAGATGGATCACCAATCTTCCAGGGAATTGTGCTCTACAAGGTTAAGCATGTTTGCAGAAGAAATATGGATAATGCTCTTATCATGTATGACCTTTACTATATGTGTAACATTGTCAGTGACAAAAATGCCATTTTTTAAATGGTTTTCACACTATGGTATTCAGCCATTAATCATGATGTATGTGAGTGACTCTATATTGTTTCTCTGAAATTGCAGCATTAGATTACTTTCCATCCCGGCTGCTCACATGAATTGTACCCCCTGTTACCATGAGCAAGGCTCCTATTTTCCATGCCTAATGTCATTCTGGCCCCTACGTTTACCCAGAGGACTAGAGAGAAACTTGCAAGGCACAGAGAGTGTGACTCTCTCCTCCTTCCTCAGCAGACAATTTGTGCATATGTGCGTATAAATGCTGCACTTACTTTAAGATGTCTCTCTAATCCAGGAGTTGATAAATGACTCTTTCAGACTTCTCTGCTGATACTGCATTTTTAATGTAGACAAACTGTAGCTTTGGCTCTCGCCTGCCTATCTCTGCTACTGCCATCTCCACTTTTAGTGGGTTAATGTTTCATCTTGCCTGGTGTAATTTGGGAGTTTTTACTTCCAAAGTGTATTTTGATTTACAGAAGGTAAAAAGCAGTTGGCAGTTTGGTGTTTATTCTTTTGGGGGCTGCTTTTATTTTTTTTTTTTTTTCTAATGCAGTGAGCTCTCAGGTGCAAGAGCTGCTTCCCACTGGATGTAGCTAATTTATATCTCCCCTGCCTGAAGAAAACTGCCACCCAAAAGGGATGTCAAGCAAACTCCCTTATGTTCTGCTTGAGCTACAGTTTGGGGATCATGGTGTGAGCTGAGGTCTAGCTGCTCCCTGCAGTGCATGGTGGCACCCAACACCTGTCAGTACAGGACTTGTGCAGAGATCTAGAGGAAAATAGAGCTCATGGGTAGCAATTAAATAATCTTGTCGTTGTTTGTAGCCCTAACAAATGAGCCCTGACTAGTTCTGTCTTTTCCCCCTTTACTTTTGGTATTAAAGCATCCACCTGGAAGCTGGGCTGGTTTTGGCAAAGGCACAGTCATGGGCGTGAGGTGCCCAGCCTCAGTGTGTGTGTGTGCAGTGGAGCAGGTGCCCAGTGCCCACTCTGAACACCCACAGCCTGGGCACTGCTTATGGCCACAGTGGCCCTTGTTTAGCTGGATTTATGGGCTGTGAGCTCTCCCCTGTGTGTCAGGATGTGCATGGCATGATTTGGGGCATGCTGTACCCCAGGAGTGAAACTGGGAAAGGTGACAGCTGGGTTTGGGCTGCAAGCATTGCCCTGCAATGCTGCCCTCCCTGCTCCTGAGCATCACTGACCAGCCTGCTTTGCCATGCACAGCAGCACCTTCAGATGAATAAATCCGGTGGGGGGGAGGGCAAAGGCAAAACAAATTGCACATGTGCATGAGATCAGGTGTATCTCTTGTCTCTTTGTCTCTATATCCCTGTTTGCTTTTGTTTCACACTCTCCATTTTCTCATGAGTTTCTCCCTGCTGTGTGCACCGAACTCTGAGGCCAATAATGCTACAAGAGCTGCTCATTTCTTGGTACCATCTAAAAATATTATGTGCCTTTCCCTCTACCTGTCTCAAACCCATCGTAGGCTAAACATAGATATTATTTTCTCAGATTTACTCTGACTTGCTGTTTCTCTTCCCTCATTGTTTTACCTTAATAATAAGACCTGGAGGTCTGTGTAGGGGGGGTACAAAGAGCATTTTTGGGGTACAGACCCTCCTCCCTGCCTCCCCTCTGTGGCAGGGTTGATGCTGGAGGCATTTACTCCATGTTCCACGCCATGCAGTGAGTCAAACTCTGCTAAGTAACTAAATAAAGATGTAATTTTAATGATGATTAAATTGAAGCACCTCATTAATTTCATGTGAGAGGTGGGGAAGTACACGGCAGCTCTTTCCCTAAATTCATTGTTTGTCTGGCCGCGAGACGTCCCCTCTCAACGTCTGGTTGAGTCTAATTTAAGTATGTAAATTTAATGGTTCAGTAAGTAAAATTGCCTTTATTGTTTGGAATGGTTTGCACAGTAATTTACGAGCTAGCAAGGCTCATTTGATAGGAGTGTATGATGGAGTAGGTGACTACAGTGAAGGACATGTTTATCTGGAGGATACAGGGGAGGAACGCAGATACAGAGCATCTGTAAGCAGGGAGAAGAGCACAGCCGGGAGACTCGGCATCAGCCAGGTCCTTGGACAAAGGAACCTTGAGAGCAGAGCCCTCGGGCAACCAAGGCGTGGCATGGGATGGTACCTCTCCTGCGTGGCTACTGTGACTGGAGATCACAGCAGAGCTGAGAGGTGCCAGTGCACCAGCTCAGCTGGGGCAGGCTCTCTGTGCAGGAGCAGCATCACCCCAATGCCTCAGAGAGAGATTTTGATCATCAAACCTAAGGACACGAGACCTTGCAGACCACAGGAGGGGCAATGTTTTAAACTGCCTTTAAGTCTTTTTTACCCTCTGGAAAAGGCTTGGAAAGCCTTTTGCTGGGATGCACTGTGGGCTTAGGCAGTCCCTCTTAGGAAATCAAAGGATTGTTCTGTATTGGGGGATGGCTTTTCCCAGTGGCATGAGGAGCATGGGTCTCATCTGAGGCTGGATTCATGATGAAGCCAGGCTGAGATAATACCAATAACCTCTCTAGCCACCCTGCCACTGCTGTATGTCACTGTCCCTCTTCAAGGCTACTTCATTCTGTAACCAGCTTGTTATTATAGTGGGTTTTGTTTAAAACTGCTTGTGCAGAGGAGCTTTAAGTGGTTTTCAACTTTATTAAGCCTCACTAGACACTTGTGTTCTGGGAAGTGGTTATCACTCTTACCTTGTAAGCTGGTGTAGGACACTGCAGGGCACCTGGGCAGTGCTGGGCTTGAGACACCAGCCTCCCCCTCCTGAAAGCACCCTTGCTGTCAGACACTGCTTCCCGAAGCTGTCCTTTGAACAGACAAATTAAGGTAGCAAACTGTAGTTTGCTTGACTATAGGCTGGCTTCCAGAAAATCTATACAAGGCATGTTGCAGTCATGGAAAAAATAAAAATAAAATGGAAATGAGAAAATGGGTGACTGCTGTTTACAGGGAAATGTGGTGGTACAGAGAGAGGTAGGAAAGCCTAATCCTTAGAATGGACAGGGCTTGGCTTTAACTGGGGAGGGCACTTTGTCATCATTACAGACATGACCCAGAAAAACCCTCCACAGATGTTTTGTTTTACCTTTGCCCATCTGCCCAGCTCTTACAGACCCCCTCGGCTGGGCTGGACAGATGGGCATATGCCAGACACAGCCAAGGGTTTCCTTCTCCTGCAGGCTGGGAGCAGAGCAGGAGCGAGCACTGGGAGCAGAGCCTGACTGGCACCAAAGCCCCAGTGTAGACATGGGAGTTTGCTCTGCCCCCCTCAGCTCATGGCTGTGCCCCACTGGTAGCTGCTGCAC
The DNA here is from genome assembly GCA_025447755.1 of Corythornis vintsioides. Taxonomy (NCBI): domain Eukaryota; kingdom Metazoa; phylum Chordata; class Aves; order Coraciiformes; family Alcedinidae; genus Corythornis; species Corythornis vintsioides. Next base: position 106,543 of record JAOEGS010002027.1, on the reverse strand, counting down.
GGGGGGAAGTCTTGCTGTATTTTCCCTGTCTTTACAGCCCACAGCGATGCCTCTTCCACTGCAGGTGGCTGGGGAGATACAGCAGCTACAGCAGCATTTGCTGCAGCTTTGGGTGCTACAGCTGGTGGGAGCAGGGCCATGGTTTCAAGAGCTGTTCAACTTGGTGTTTGAATCAGTGGTAAGAAATGTAAGATATCCAAGGAGTATATCCTTACAAGATCCTGCCTTTATTCCAAGGGTGAAAGCAGGAGGGCAAGAAACCACCTTGATAGGCTTTGGCCCTTCGAGTACCTTGTGGGTGGCCCAGAGTACAAAAAGGTCACTACCATAAAAGATTTCCAGGTTGAAAACATCCTTGCTGCTCTGTGTCTGTACTTTATCTGTCTTTGCTTTGGCACAGCTCCTGGAGCTGACAAGATATATTTAACCCCATGGCTGCTGCTTTGCAACTAGAGACCATTAGCAAGCCTAGCAGCCGTTACATCCCTCTGTGCTGAGAATGCAGCCATTTATTTTGCTAAGTAGACAGTGTGTAGTGAAGAGTGTGATGAGAAAGGAGGGAGGGCTGAGCAACGTGGAAAAAGGGGTAATTAAAAAAATGAAAGGAATCTACCCAATTGCACAGACTGTTTTCAGGGGTTGTATGCCTCAGGCTGTACTGGACATCTCAGGTTCTTCTCTGCAGTGTTTACTGCTGCTAGGTTGGTCGAGGGACTAATTGGGGCAGCTTCAGCCAAAGAGATGGAAAACTCCTTTTCTCCAACTCTCTTTTCCCACATTTGGCTGGTGAGAGGGACCTGTGATGGTGGTGTAAAAGGGAATTGACCTTTTATCATGGTCATTTTCTATAGTAGTCAGCTGCTGCTTTGCTCTTAGAGACTTCAAAAACTGAATTTGAGGCGCTGGTGCTTCCCATTCTCCTTTACCTAATGACCATCCACCAAAACCCCTGCTGCCAGTCAGTCTGAGCTGTGCTGCTGGGCAGATTTTCCTCTGTTGAAATGAGAATTAGGCTAGACCACAATACTCAGTTGTTGTGGTTTTTCCTCATTTTGTTAGCTTGTAAGCCTCAAGTATGAGGCAGCATGCACCTGCTCATTCTTTGCAGTTATTTCTTGGGTTGCTATCTGAGGTCTTGCAGAGCCCAGCTGGGAGATGCAGCATCAGGAAGGGTCCCAGCCTTGTCATGCCTTGTGGGGAATGGCTGTTGGTGCAGCAGAAATACTAGGAAAAGGCAGCACTGGAGTAGGGAAAGTAACGTGTTTTTTTTCCCAGAGGTAGGGACAGAGATGTGCTACTAACATAGAAATCAGCCAAGTTTATTCCTAACTGAATTGCAATCTGTTCCTACACTCAGCAAAGAGAGAGAGTGTGCTCAACTGCTTGGGACAGGCACTGGAGAGACCCCAGCAGGGAACACCAGCACCTGCTGCTGGGATATCCCAAGGATGGTGGAGGAATGTGATGCTCCTGCCCAAGAATGAGGGTTGATTGGGTTTTTTTAATCTGCTTTGCATTTCTGCTTATGGCAGAGCTCCCCACTAGGCAGTCGGGCAGATTTGCAGCCTTTTGTCTCCAGCACTGCTTGCAAAGATGGGCAGCTGCCTGTTCTCTGCCTGCAACCCACCCCAGCGCAGGCAACGCTTGGTGGCTGCTGCGTGAGCAGGAGCATCAGAAGGACGAAGAAAAAAAAGTGCAGACGCTGAGGACTGCATACAGAGGGGCCTTGAGACCAATTAGACTATATTAATTACCTTTTGAGCTAGCCTGCAGCTTTTTGAAATTCCAACATCATCCCCACCACGAACACCTTTTAGATCCTTCAAAGAGCTGGAGCTGCCGGGTACCCCGGGCAGGCTGAAATCTCTCGAGTTGCCCAGGCTCAATTATGTCTTTCAACACAGCTCGTCACCTCAAATCCTAAGGCCCAAATATGAGGGCACTGACCTTTTCAAGTCTTGGAAAGGTTGTTCAAATAAGGATGACAACCCAAAAGAATAAAAAAAAAATTAAAGAAGAGAAAAGAAAGAACAGGAAACTCCATGTGGCATGGAAATGTTTCTCGTGTCAGTGTGAAGGGCTTTGCTCTGCCATCACTTACATAATTTATCAATTTAGAGATTAGTAAAATTGTGCAGTCTGCAAGGAGAAGCAAATTGGTGCATTACAAAGCTTTGCAAAAGATCTGTCCGAACTGTGATAGGAGAGAGAGAATGAACTGCCACCCCAGGACAAAACAGTTCAGTGCTAAAAAATGATAATGTCAGTTTTGGCTTTGCCTGAAATGTCTGTTTTTATGTAATGAAATGAGGGAGATTTCTGCTGAAGTCTTGAAATGGTGGTAAATATTTTCAGGTTCTTTTCTTTTTAAAATCTGTGGGAAGGAAGAGTTACAGATGTAGCAGGGGGTTAATCTTTTGTGGGGAGAAGTTGTTGTTATTTATATTACAGTATTAGGGTGCTGAGAGGGCTGGTAGTTTGGTTGGTTTTGATGGAGAAGAAATAAAATTTTAATGATGGAAAACAGATATGCAAAGAAACAACAAATTATCTGCCTGAGTTGAGCTGCTTTTTCCTGGGCGAAGCACAAATAAAGAAAGTGCATAAATGATAATGAACTAAAATGTCAATAATTGAAGATCTGAATTACATAGGTAGGGAAACTTTCGTACTAATTATCCAAGTTTCAATCTCACAGTGTCTCTTTCAGGAGCACAGCAGCTTTAGCTATTTGAATCATTTCTTGATCATGCAAACACCCATTGAAATAAAGTCATTTTTCTTCTGTGCTTTTCAGCTCTTTTCCATAGCCCTGGGATGTGACTGTCTTTATATTAATAGGAACTGCTGCCTGACAACCATTAAATGTGCATTTAAGCCTTTTGCATACCCTGAACATGCTATAGCTGTTTCATGTCATGACTGCTGACGAGTGGGGTCAGGCCCTTTCTTCAGTAGATATTGCTGAGCCTATTAGGCTCTAACGGGGTTAGAACAATTTATATTTACAGCCCTGCCATGGCCAGCCATGTTGTTGCAGCCAGCACGAGGGCTCTGATACTGGGCTGAGCTGCTGGCTGAGGAAGGTGTTTATCTCCGTTCCTGATGGGAGGTGAAATGACAGGGGGAAGGTTGCTGGCTGGCTGGGATGAGTTTTGCTGCTTTGAGATTTATTGACAGCACTAACTTTAAAGTCTTTTGGGAATGTGACGGTGGGAAGCTGAGTGTGTGGTTTGTCAGGTTGGAAAAGCAGAGCTCTGCTCTTTCTCCCTGGGATCCAAACATGCCCTTTGCCTGGTCTCTGTGCTCCATCCAGAATGCTCAGGGATGGCATCTCCTTGTGCATGGTGCACGGGGATCCATGGGCACTGTGTGGTGGGTGAATGCTCAGCAGGGATCACTAGCTGCAGAACACAACCTGTGCTCTGCCTAGTCAACGTGTTTGGTAGTGCTGTGGTTACAGTACAAATGGGGAGTCTTGGTTGACAAATGCTTTTGGGTAAGGCACAGAAAAAGGTCAGAAACTCAATGTATACAGAAATGATGGAACTAGAGACTGGCTAAAGCCTGAGGTTTGAAGTTGTCACACTCAGGTTATTCCTCAGGGCTTCCCAGAAGCCGGAGCTTTCAACGTCCAGGTGCCATGGTGAAGACCTCAGGTGACACTTGGGAAGGTTATTCATTGGAAGTACATTACTTGAATTCATGAGGTAATTTTTTTCCTTTGGCTTCAGACAGAAGCAGAAACCAGAGCAGAGCCTGACCTGGTTACATAAGAGAAAATGTAAAAATAACTCGTGAGAGAAGGGAAATCGCAGGAGAGGTGGACCTGTGTGACACTTCCCAGAGCTGTCTTGGCTCCAGCGAAGATGCTCCTGCTCCTTGGTTGGACCATTCTTTGTGGGGTGATTATTTCAGCCTGGAGTAGCATGGTGTTGCAATTAAAACATAAATCAGAGCGGAAAAAGAGAAGGGAACAGAATTAATATAGGTGAAACAGCCTTACCACACTGAAGGAGATGATGGACTTTTCTGGGAGCTGGAACTTTGGAGGACTAGGAGACAGCTCTGCAAAACAGGGTCCAGGCAGCTTTTTGAGTTTCTGTCTTAGGATGAGACTCACTGGAGCAGCAGCTTGGGGCACTTTGGGTCTGTGCCTTATGTCTGCTCTGTTTCCCATCTGTAGAGATTACTTTGGGGAAGGCATGAAGAAAATGAAGCAAGGACTGGTTATTTCCTTTCACCTAGGGCTGTTGTGGGACTTTGCAGATCTGATCAGGTACTGTCTGATAAAGGGAGACCTCGCAAATGGAGCAGGTTAAGCAATCAGCAAGGTGAGACATTTGTTTCCTTAGGAAAGAGAAAGCAGAGCTCCAGAGCCTCAGGCTCCCTGGTCTAGACAACTGAACAACAAAAAAATACAGAACAAAACTGAACAAAACTCATTCTTTCAGCAAACTGCAGGTGACCACTTTCCCAGAGTAGTTGTTCTCCTCTTTATTCCACTCACTTTAGCATTCATGGTGCACAAGCAGCTGGCTGGCTCCCTCCCGGCAGGATATAAATGTCAGTCAAGACGAGGAAAGTCCGAATCCCCCATGTCACAGCGTGACAAGGAGACCTGGATGGTGGTTAAGTGAAGAGAGTAAAGGCTGATTTAGCAGTCTCGGTGTTGAAAAGGCTTTGAACGGGCAAGTAGGTGTCAGTGCAAGGTGACTGAACAACAACCCCGGGTGTCCTTAGAGTGCACTTGCTGCTGCAGCAAGAGCTGTTTGTGTGCAAATGGCCTGCTGGAAGTGCCAGCCGTCCGGTGGCGTGGCTGGTGCTGCTGCTACTTTATTTTCCCTTGTACTTTCCAAACCAATGTGTGTTGGAGTTGTCGGCAAGGTGGAGGTGAGACAGCACCCGAACCGGGCAAGAAGCTGCCTGAGGCAGATGGATGTGTTGTGGCTCGTGGCCCAAATACTGCTGGCGATGCCACGGGGACGGGGCTGGAACAGGTCTGCACCACCCTGGGGTTCCCTGCAGAGGGGAACCCCGCTTTCAGCTTCACCCCCCTTCCAGCTGCCAATTACTGCTTTGGCTGGTGCCGCATCCCTGTGCCCAGTGCCAGCTCCTCCCCAGACAGCAGGGCAGGCATACGGCCCCGGGCACCCACAACCCATTTGCAACCTCTTGCCACTCAGGGCACCCAGGGAGGGCAGCACTGCCTGCCCTGAGCTGCTGGCACCACCTGCTTTTGTCTCTGGCAGCGTGCACGGGGCGAGTGGCTTTGATGAACACGAACACTGCGTCAGCGGCGCCGTCCCCGCTGCTGCGGCAGAGGACTTCTCCTCCAGCATCGATCCGCCCCGCGCCCACCACGGGGCTGAGGATCAATAGGCGAAATGCAGGCACAGCTCGTCTGCCACCTTTTATTTATCCCTCCTTCTTATTTATTTATTAGTTAATCTGATTTATAATTTTCCAGCTGCCTTCATCTACTGCAGGGCAGTCTGGTTTGCCAGTGTGCGTGTGTGTGTGTGGGGGGGGTGCATTTAGCCGGTTAGCCATGAGGATGGGCTCTGGCTGGGAAAATTGCTAGTGAGACAGTGCAATCCTTCAGCCAGCGGTCCGGGTTGAACACTGTCATCCCGGGGCCGCTTGCCGGGACAGCGCTGCCGGGCACCCCCCCACCCTGCCCGCCATGGCGCAGCCCTCCCGCCGCCGCGCTCCCCCCGCCGCACGCCTTCTCTGCTCGCAGCATCTCGCCCCTCCACATCCGCTGTAATTGACATTTTCCATCTGACAGGTTCTGTTTTCCCTTCCCGCAGTTGCTAAGGAAACCAGAGAGAGGGCCCGGGAGCCATTAGCTGCCGTCATCGCCTGCCTGTCCGCAGAAATGTCACTTCTGCTAACGAACACCGGAGGGGGGGGGGAGTTTAAACCTGAACAAAACGCGATGCCAAGTTGCTGTCGTGTTAAAGAAAGAAGGACGGGTGTAACGGGCCCTCTCCCCGTCTCGCTTCCCCATGCAAATGTGGTGCATCCCCACCCCGATGCAGCAGCAGGGCTCAGCAGCCTTTGCATGGTCCACCTTGGCCCGGTTGGTCCCTGCAAAGACAACGGGTTGTCCCACACAGGCACTGATGCCCACAGACTGTCCCCTGCCGTGGGGAAAAGTGTAGAGGTGCCCATGAGCATTTAAAGACCCCCAAATAGAGTTGCTGAATCCTCATGTGCCCTCCTGCAGTGTACAGACCCCCCCAGGACTGGGGCTGCTGGTGCATAAACAGCCTCCCTCAGGCCGCTTGTTGCCTCACTCCTGATGCTGTGCTGTGATTCCATCAGAAACAGTGTGGCCAGTGGGAGGAGTAAGGCAGGGATCATCACCCTGTACTGGGCTCTAGGGAGGCTGCATCTCAAAATACTGGGTTCAGGTTTAGGGGCCTCACTCCAGAAAGGATATTGAGTTGCTGGAGTATGTTCAAAGAGCAGCAACAAAGGTCTGGGGCACAAATCTGGTGAGGAGCAGCTGAGGGACCTGAGGTTGTTGAGCCTGGAGAAAAGGAGGTTCAGGGGAGACCTGCTTGCTCTTGACAACTCCTTGCCAGGAGGTTGGAGCCAGGTGGGGTTGGTCTCTTCTCCCAAGTAACAAGCAACAGAACAAGAGGAAAAAGCCTCAAGTTGCACCAGGGGAGGATTAGGTTGGACAGGAAAAATATCTTCCCTTAAAAGGTTGTCAAGGCCTGGCCTAGGCTGCCTGGGATAGTAGTGGTGGAGTCCCCATCCCTGAAGGGGTTACTAAGCTGTGGAGATGTGGTGCTGAGGGACGTGGTTTAGTGGTGACCTGGCAGTGCTGGCTTAACAGTTGGGCTTGATCTTATAAGACTTTTCCAACCTAAAAGTCTCTATGTTTCTATGATTTTAAAATCTCTTAAAGCACTTTGTTATTATAAAGTAGATGGTTGCTCTTCCCCGCTCCTGGATGTCAGACAGGCTGTGTCAGCCTTTACAACTCCCTCTTGAATTAAATTTACAAAAAGCAAACATCCACTGACCAAACCACTGTGGTTCCACATTATGCCATGTGCAGGTCACTGTGTCTTGTGGAAGTTCAGACTTTGCTGCTTATTCATAAATTCCTGTGGTGTTCCTTCTGCTTCTGTTCACAAACTTTTATTCCCCATTATGGTTTCTTTATTCCCTTCCCCTCTTATTTAGAGAAATGTCAACATTCTACTAATTGGAAAATCAGATACAATGTGATCCAGTGGCTCATTGGGATCCCACAGGCAGTCTGTTGTGGAGCTGGGAGAAAGATAAAATTTCCCATTTTGGAACATATCCCATGCTACTGTAATTCTTTACTCCATCAGGATATCAAAGGAGACTCAGTCTCCTCAAGACACTGTCAGCTCCACACACACCAGGTTGTCCTCTACAACCTACTCCAAATGAGGACAGAAATCCTCTGTTTTATCATGTCTGTGTGACCAACATGATTACTGTAGACTCGGTGAAAGTGTGTTTATTTTGCTCATGGAAGTGCTCACAAAACCTTCAGGGACTTTTACTTTATTATTTGACATAATTCAGTGCACACACACAAAATAATGCTTTCAGATATTTGTCACAATTGGATCTGGTTCTGGTGGGACTGTGCTTTGCTGCAGCACAGACCAAGAGTGGTATCAAGAGAAAATTGATCTACTTCAGGTTCAGATGGTTCAGATGACCTCTGAGAAGTTTGAACTTCTGGTCTCTAGCGAGTTACTGTTTGACTTTTGTGCCTGGTTTTCCTTTCCTGCTCATGGTCCTTTGTCTGTGGTGAGCAGGGAAATGCAGCCTCAGAGAGAGGAAGACACCAAACCTGTCCCTCTTCTGAAGATCTGTCAGTGGTGCCAAGGGAAGGGTTTCCCCTGCTATTCCCTTCAAAATGTATGGTGATACAAACTCCAAGCCAGAGCTTTCCATAGGGTTTCTTGTGCCGTTGCTTTGCCCGCTTCCAGCAGCCAACCAGGAGTTAATTTGTCTGGCTACTGGCTTCGGGCAGCAATCCAGAGCTGAAGGTGGTGGTGCCTGCTGTGCCCTCTGGATCCTGTGAAGCAGCCAGAGATGGTGCCACGAGCATCCTGCACTTTCTTGTCTCTGTTAGCCAAGCTGGGTTTCCAGCCTCCCACACATCTGGGTGCTACCTGTCACAGATGCACAAGAGACAAAAGACTCGCTCAGCTCCGTGTGGGTGAGCACAGGAGACCGGCGAGGCTCTGTGGTGTTGAGGAAGGTGCACTGAGGGGTTTTCTCCATGTTTTGCCACCACGAGACACCCCCTTCCCAAGCAGCGGCTGTGGTAGCAGGGGCATTGCACTCTCCCCCCCAGCCCTGTGCTGCTCTTGGCACCCTGGAGTCCCCATCGCTACTCACACATTGACGGTGCCTTGTCCACGGGGACCTCTGGGGAGCGTTTCCCTGACTTCAGAGCAAGAAATGGCCACACGAAATTAAATAAAACACTTTGCTGAAGGAATTAGGCATGTCCTGGGCAGCTGCAGGGCTGGCGGAGTGATGTGCAGGAGGAAGAGGAGGGATGGAGTGTGCCGAGCTTGGTGGGGAGGGGAGGGGGACCTCTGAGGCTGGTTGCCCAGTCTGGTCTTCGATTTTATTTATTTTTCCTTTGCGAGGAGTGAGCAAACCCCAAGAAGAGACCTGATGTATAGAGCTTTATTTCTGTCTCCTGCCTGCTTTATGGTGTTCTTCCTTACCTCTGTGGGTAAATGTTGGCTCTTTAGTGGCAATGACTGCATCTATTATGCAAGGCTGAGGAAGTGGTGAAATAACAGCATGAGAAATGTGCTCGAATGAGTATTCAAATGTGAACATAACGAGTGCAGTCAGTGTAGCACAGAGTCCTGAGGGACGCGGGAGCTTTGGTTCGACTTTTATTTCTTTAAAAAGAAAACCTTAACCCTCCCTCCCCCTGGGTATTATTTTCAAATTAATTACTCTCATTACATTAATTGTGTGAGTGCCTGTTCCATTTTCCCCCCTTTCGGAGGGTTAGGCTAGAACAGGGCTGCTAAAAATATAAAACCTCGGAATCGCACGGCAACAATTAATCCAGGGAAAGGAATGCTATTGCTGCACGCACTGTCCTTGTTTAACAGATAATAAATAACAATTAATAAATGATCCCGTGTTGAAGCATGCCCTCCCCCCAGATGTAATGCTGATAAATTTCTCCCTCGCTTGGGGGTTAGGGAGCGCTGGCTGTTTAAAGGCAAACTACAAATCTAAAATGAAAATTGAGTTCTGACTTGTCATATGGCTCAAATGCCCTCTCGTCTAGGCTGGGGTGGGCATTCATCGCAGCCGTGATGTATGTTTTAATTTACCTAGTATATGTTATTAGATTATAAGCCCCTTAGGGCAGGGATCTCATGTTTTATACCTCTAAAGCACTGCACACACCTATTGAACTATATAAATACCTTTTACAAAATGAATTTGTCCTCCTGCTGTGAAATCCTGCCAAGCCTCCTGGTTTGCATAAATATCTCAGGACACATCGGTCTGCGGCGATTTTGACTCGGGGGCTTTCTGGGGAAATTCCTCTGGTGCCGCTGCCCCAAATGCCAGAGAGGGGAGAAACGTCCTGTAGGTTTTCACAGAATTAAGCGTGGTTTGGGTTGGAAAGGACCTTTCAAGCTCATCTATCCTGCAGGGAGCAGGGACATCTGCACCTAGCAGGTTGTTCAGAGCTCCATTTAAAATTATTTTGTGTTTTGTTTTGTTAGGGTTGAGTAGTTGTTTGGTTTTTTTCCAAAACCAGGCTATTCTGGTATGTTTTATGAGGGAGATGCTGGAAGCCTGGTAAACTGGGACATTCAGACAGTATTTAATGGCTCCATTTCCACTTTAGTGCTGTGTTTTGCTGGGCTGCTCGACAGCAGGCTGGGCACCCACACCCCACAGCCCTGGTGTTTTCCCTTGATTTTACCCTCACTCTGAATTATCACCAGCAACGGGCGACCTAACCCGCTGGGTTTTCACTTCTGTGTGGGTTTTGTTTTGGTTGGTTTTTTTAAAAAAATATTATCCTGCTGCTTACATTTCTGTTTTAATACCAGAGCATCCCTCGACCCTTGGTGCTGTAGGGCAGCATTTTTCACTGTGGATCTTCAAAGCAGCAGAGTGATGTGCCAGGGCTGAGTGAAATGCAGGGGGTGATGAGCTCACCTTCCCTTATTTCTGCATGAACTTTGGCAGCACTGAAGGGGTGTGAAGGTTGCTGACCCTGGCTCAATCTTCAGTCCCAGGTACAATAAACTCCTCTGCCAAACTCGCAGCTTCTGCTGAAGCTATGAAATATCTTAATGAAAAATATCCAGGCTGCAAACACTTGAGAATCTACTGTATCTCATAAGTTGATTTTTAATTAAGTTTTTGGGTTTTTACATTAATATGCATCTCTGCTCTGGTCTAACCTATTGGAGCTTCTTCTTTGAAAAATCCATTTATATTGAATTATTAAGAGGAACAGGCAGGTGGATTAATATCTCTAAACTTTCTTCTCTGGCCACTGCCAAATGCAGGCTTTGTGTCCCTAGCATAGAAGTGCTAGCTCTGAAAAAGTTCATTAGTTTGTTCTCATTAAGTCAAAATATTTATTGTTAAAGCAGAGGAATCTGGAGTTAATCCCTGATGTGAGTGGAGGTGCTTGCTATTTACACTGGTTTAAATGTCATAGAATTTACCAAGTATGCACATTTCCATGCTCCCAGCAAAGAGCATTACAAGAAGTGACTGATTGCCCAAAGAATACGCAGAATTTCCTAGTGTGTGAGAAAGGCAGAAAGAAAGGTGAGCCAAGAGCTAAATGGGATTAGGTGGTAAAATATTTTTGCTTGTCCTGCTTCTGCAAATATGGCTCGTGTGGGTATGATATTCTGGAAGGACTGACCTTCCCAGTGCAGTATTCCAGCCTGGTTTCCTTTAGTGAGTCTCAGGGGAAGATAACTTCAGCGTTCCCAGGATCATGAGGGTAGAACACAACCCTGCTCATACCCAGGCCTGAGCAGGAAGCCTCTCTGCTGTACCTGGAGAACTGCTGCTCCAGGTACATCCGCAGATCTTGGGGATTAATTCCATAATTAAATAATCCTTGGGATATTTTGAGAGGGTTTTCACAGAAGTGTTTATTATCTAAACTTCAGGCTGCTCTTAATCATAGAATCATCAAACGGTTTGGGTTGGAAGGGACCTTTCAAGCTCATCTAGTTCAACCTCTGCAACTAGAGCAGGTTGCTCAGAGCCCCAGCCAACCTCACCTGGAATGGTTCCAGGGATGAGGCAGTGACCAACTCTTGTCACCACGTGACAACCTGGGCTAGGGTGTCACCATCCTCAGTGTGAAAAACACCCTTCCTTGTATCTAGTGTGTTGTCCTGGCTGCTGTCTGAAAGGGGGCGAGGGAGAAGCTTGGTCTTTGCATCCACATAGAATTTAACAAGCAGTTGAGTTGTTTGGAGCTCACAGCAGAGTGGATGAGATAAAAACCTGGCAGGTGACAGCACCATCCTTTAGGGAAGCAATAACATGGCCTGTTCTCTACTTTCTTACCACTTCTGCACTGGGAGAACATGGACTGGGGTGCATGTGAGGCCAGTGTACAGTGCCATGAGAGAAAACCAGTGTGTCCTGTTTCCCCCAGGGCTTTGTGGGGGTTTATATGGCCAATCCATAATATCACTGCCCTCACCAATCTTCTAGTGTGAGATCAACATCCCTGTTGCTAATATTGAAGAAAAAGTGTTTCCATTGGTGCTTGTGAAGGACAGAGCTGAGCAGTTGATATCCCACAGCTGCTGCTTTCACTTAGGTCCCATGTAAATCACCCTGCTCCAGCTGGCCATAGTGCCTCTGGACAACACAGTGTGTGTGCCATGGGATGTCCCCAGAGCTGCTCCCAGCGGGGGTGCTGGGTGGGGGACTGCAGGCTGTGCCAGCTCCACGTGGTGGTCCCAGCCACGCCACTGCTTGGCCCTTCACTTTGCAAGTACTGAGTGGAAAATGATTAGTTTTCACTTGGCTCAAGCTTACCACTCAATCTGTGTGTGCCTTGGAAAGCTGTGGACAGTCCTGGCCTGAAACCAGGGAGCCTGGAGACAAACTGGGAAGATGGAGAAATGCAAAACAAAATGTGATCCAGTAAAACAAAGGAACATTTATTTCCCAACTTCAGATTGTTCAAAAGGTTCATTTGGGATTTGGTTTGGCTGGGTAAACCAATTGGTAAACCAGCTCCTCTCCAGCTTCAGGCTATGGTCAGATGTCCTCTCCTGGGTCCAGCTGTCCCTACTGTAGCAGTGCAGCTGTTGGAGGTTCCCATGCATGTGGCTCTGATGGTGGGAAAGGTCTGTGGAGGATGCTTTTCTGGTCCAGTGATTCTCTGAAAGCCACCCTTCCCTTCCCAGCTTGCTCCCACCTCGGGCACGCTGTGGCAGGACCAGCAACCTGCCACGTGTGTGACTGCTTCCAAATTACTTGCACGTGCTGGCAGTTGCCTGGAGAAGCTTTTTCTGCTGTTTTCTCTGCTTGTATTTTGCTTCACTCACGTGCATCTCAGCTGCTTCCCACAGGAAGGAAGCCTCAGGTGGGTTTTATGCTTCAGACAAGTTGAGTCATGAGCAAGGGCTGGGGCAGTGACCCTTTAGGCAGTGGGCTGTCCCCCCCAAGTCATCGGCCACCATATAGGGCAGATGTGTTGCACAGCACCTGTGTCTGGGCTTCACCAAGGTTCTGCTACTGCTGGCATCTCCCAGCATGCACATATTCTGGTCAGCCATTTACTTTGAACATCCCTGGCCACCAGCCTGGGCTCCAGGTATCTCATAAACTGGATCTTCTGGATGCATCTTGTGTAAGCAGCATGTACATGGCAGCCCTGGCTTCATCTAGATTATGGCTAAACTGCTTGCAGCTTGAAATCAGGCTCCAGTGCTATGGGAATGGGCAATGCAATCCCATGTGCCCTGAGTTACCTTCCTTCTCCCAGACTAGACATAAGATTGCAGCTTTGATCCCCCTTGAAGTGTTCCTTGAGTTGCCTCCCACCTCCTCTGCAGGTGTTTTGAAGGTTGGATTTTCATGTTACGGAGCAGGAACGCACTGGATTTCAAAGGGGATGTGACATTCCTGTTCTTCATGCACCCTCCAGCCTCTCTGGGTCTGCAGGAAGACGACGCATGGCAAAGGTTGCTATTCCCCACAGGGCTGGCTCATGAGGGGGCAGTCCCTGCACAGCACAGACAAGGGGTCAAGCTGATGGCCTGGCTCTGCAAACTGCACCCATAGGGCAGTTGCAAACCCAAGTGCTGGTTTTCTGCCTGCACAGACCTGTGCAGCTGTTGCAGCAGGACCTGCAGTGGGGCACAGCAGTGCTGGAGGGGGGCTGCAGCCCTGCTGGTTTTGCAGCTGACAGGTCTCGGCGAGGTCCCTGGGACTCGCTCTCCATTCTTTTGACGCCAGGCTGGGGCCGGCCGTCAGGAGCCGTGTGTGAGCTGGCAGGGCGAGCTGGGATGGAGGCTGCGGGATTTGTGTGCTGCTGCCGCCTTGCTTTGCAAGAGGAGAAGCTGGGGAAGGACAGGCACCCGAGCCTCTGTGCGGCTCTCGCGTCCTTTGTGCTCGCCTGAGAAGATTTGGGGATGACACCCAAAGGCAGGAAGGTTTCGTTGGGTTTTTTTTTCTTTTCTTTTTCCTGGGGAGCCGCTGCCGAATTCAGCGGCGCGGGTGGCGAGCGTGGGATCTTCCCGTCGCCCAGCGTCCGCGGTGGCATTGTTCCCGCAGCCAGAGCCTGCTGCAGGCTGCACTAAAAATAGGCTGCGAACATCATCCCTCCGCCAGCGCCCAATCAGCGGCACGGCGCGGGGACGCTGCATCAGCTGCCGCTTCCCTCCAGCGCCCGGGCTGTTGACTCTGGACAGGCTGGGGAGGGGGATGGTGGTTCTTCCCCAAGCAAACCATTTGCTGCTCACTGGGAGCCGGGGGGAGAGCCGGGCGTTGGAGCGTGCGGGGCCGGACGGAATGACTCGCATCGAGCCTCCTGCCCTTTGCTGCCCCAGAGCTCCGTCCCGGCTGCTTATGTTGGAAAAGCAAATGGGAGAGGCTGCAAGCGAAGGTGAAGAGTGAGATCATTTCCAGTGGTGTAGCCAGAGGTCTTATCTGTAGTGTCAGCGTGCAGATTCGGTTATGAACAAGCAGGGTGAGGTTTGCTGCTCCCATCTGCAAGGCAGACAATTTTTCCAACGTGCTGCTGTGACCTGAAGGCTCCGAGAGCCTGCTCCCTTTCCCAGGACCGAAACTGGGAGGTGGAGGTTTGGAAAAACTAACCAGGGGGTCTTAAGTTGGCAGTGTTCTCCTAACATGTGCTGTTAAGAATCACTGACTGGCAGACCATTTGCAAAGGGCAAAATCCATGTTTTCTTCCAAGAGAAGTTGATCTAAACTCCTATTCCTTTTCCCTACCATAACTGTTCTGTCGATAGCACTTTACAGAATATTTACAAGCTACAGTAAATGCCATAAAGTACCTATTATCTTAGGCAAATATAATATCCAAGCCATTGCTTCAGATGCAAGCACCTTTTGCTAGAAATGTAAATCAACCCTTTCCTGAGAATATGGAAGATAATATTTAGGTTTTATTGGGTTTCATTTCTATACCTTCTGTATTTTCCAAGACTGGGTTAGGAGTAGATGTGCCAAAATCCTGAAGGGAAACCTGTAATTACAAGATTCACAACCTGTTTATACAGGCCGATGAAACCTGAATAGGTCTGAGAGCTACAGCCTTGACTTCTAAATTTAGGACTGCATCTCCCAGCCTCGGAGCACAGGGAGTTTTGTTTTATCTGGTGTTGGTAGCTGGTTGATGTAGTGGTTTACTTGGCAAGACAGCCCCTGTTGGCTATTCTGTTGGTGAGCTTAGGGAAGAGCCACCTACCTTCACTGTGCCAGTGGCTGGGGTGGCACCACTTGCTCTGGTTTGTATGCGTTGGCTGGAAAGCTGTGCGTGACTGAGAGGATTTCTGGCAGGCTCAGTAGATGCAGAGCTCTGGTCTCTCCCTGATCATGGGTGTCATTTCCATAACCCCTGATGGAATTCGGGTAATTAGCACCCCAGAAATACTCTTGAAAACGAGCCAAAGCCAAGAGAGGTCAAAGGATCCCAGAAGACTCAATGGAGATACTCAGGAAAGTCTTTCCGTGGACCTCTTGGTTTTGTTTCAGGTGTTTCTAAGCCTTAAATCTATGCAAAGATTTTACAGTCTCAGGAGACAAAGTGGGAATGACAGATCCATGGGAACTTTCCTTGACCCAGCTCCAGGCAGGAATTAGAGTGCATTTTGAAAGCTACTAAAAGCAAAGCTGCTCATTTCTGCTAGTCCTGTCTTCCCTGTCCTGTACCACACTGCAGCTGCAAAGGCTCTCTGTCTAGATTTTGACTAGATTTGATATTTGAAGTCTTCCAGATGTCAAGATGCAGCTGAGAGCTGGAGCCCTATCCCATAGCCTGTAGCACAAGGACCATGCTCCGGGCCCAGCTGCAGAGTAGCCACTATTTCCCAGCCCAGACAGCTGTGTCTGGGGCTAAAGGGACAGAAACACCAGCAAAAGCTGCCAAATTTTGGATACTTCACAACTGCCATGAGAGGCAGATCAGAGACGTTAATGTTCATGGCCAGTGCCTCGAGCAGCAATGCAGCTCCTTCACCCCTCTTACCAGGAAATTGGTTCCTGCAAAGCCACAACCACATTCAGCCAGTCTCTGACCCATCCCCATGACCTGTTCTTCCCTCACCAATTCTCCCAGAGGTTTTTCCTGGAGCCAGGAAGATCCTGTTCAACTTCATATCAGGTCCTTGAGAAAAAAAACCTAAACCAAAACATCAACGCAGGAAGCCCAGTCACCCCAGCTCCACCCCAAACCCTACTATTCACCAGCAATTCCCTTTTCCTCACCCACCACCAGGAGCTTCTCCTCTTTCAAATTTAGGAATGGGTATTTTTTCCCTCTTCCCAGGACTTTTTTGTGCTATGCTCCATCTTGCCCTGGGGGGCCTTCCTCCCAGCAGCCTGCATTGCCACCCTCACTGCCTTCCCATGCACAGCCAGCAAACCCAGCTGCTCCTCTTCCTCCTCCTCGCCCTGCTGCTTTATCAGTGTCCCAGGATGGCTCCCAGTGAGCAACAGGCTCTGCCAAGCCCCAACCACGTGTTTAATTTCCCTCCAAGATATAAAGTAAAAGAACATTATCTCATTGCATGACATCTCTCCGTGCCAGGGGCTCTGCAGCTTTTTGTAACGTCAGAGCGAGAGCCCGGGAAGGGCTCGGTGCTGAGTGGGGAACAATAGGCAGTTAAAAAAAATCACCCTTTCTTTTGTATTAGCTGCATCTTTTAAAAGGATCCTTCCTAGCCTTTTAAAACACTATCTGAGTTTCTTGCTGGGCAATTAACATTCCCCAGATGACAGTAGCTGCGAGTGAGGTATTATACTAAAAGGTTGGTTTGGTGGTTGTTTTTTAAAGGGAGGATGTTTTCTATTAATTATCTTTTATATACTCAAACACTGTCTCCCATTACTCTTCCAAGTCAGGGACAGTGAGAGATGTGTCAGGGCTGGGGAACAACACACAAGCAGTAAGATTAATTGACACTTAGAAATCAGATTGTGATGAATAGATCTCAGCCTCCCAAGGAGATCCATCTTCTTTAGGGTGCATTTAGGGCTTGGGCTGCCTTTAATATATGCAATGAAGCATCTTTACCTTGCGTATGATACTGCTGCTAACCCCATGGCATCCTCACCATGAACGGCTCGCTGGGGAGAGGATATTTGCAGTCCACTGGTTAGTGGTTTCTTGGGTGTGTGTGGTTTTTTTTTTTTTAAGCACTTTTGAAAGCTCTAAAGCTCACTGTACATTAATCCAGTGACCAACAGCCTCGGGGCTTCTGAACCTCCGGAGGGGCCAAAGTTTTTTTCTCTTTTCTTTCCCACTATTCGACACAAATACATCTCATTTCAAGTGTAAGAGACATTGTCACCCTCAGGCAAACTGCCCCCTCCCCAAACTCCTTTTTAATCAGGCTGTTTTCTGATGGTCTACCTCTCCGTTCAGTGTTCAAAGCACCCCAGATGCTGCTCTGGAAGTGATTACAATTTCATTAGCTGTACGAGCCAGGCAGGAGAAAAGACGTTGAAGGAGGGGTTTGATTCAGCCTCGGGAAGAAGGCCACAAGGTTATGTCTAGCAAGAAGACAAAAAAAAAAAACCAACCCAACCAAAAAACCAAGTCCTAAAGGTGTAAAGCCACATTTAAAAGAGCAACGCCAATAGCTGAGCTGCAGAAATAAAAACTGGGTGGGAGCCAGGCTGCCCTGGGGTGGGCACCGAAGTGCCCTGCCTTGGCATCTGCAGCACTTGCCGAGAGCAGGGGCTGTGGATACACCCCTGGGGTTATTCCCAGCCCCCTCCTGACTGTGAAGCTGGGGAGAAAAGGGGAGAGAAATCTTACTGGTGACACCTGCCTTTCTCCATGGGGTCACTGCAGCCCTCGCTGCAGCACAGCAGCTTCTCCCATCCTCTCCAGTACCAATTACTTATTCTGCTGTGTACTTCCCTGTAACTACCCCTTTGAAAAACAAGCAGTTGAAAACAAACACATTTAGCCAGCCGTTTACATGGTGCTTGACAAACACAGATTACAGCGTGTTCCTGCCCCCAAAGACTTACAGTCTCAGGAAGGCAACACAAACATAGAACAACAGATCCTGGGAGGAAGAGCTGAGGCCGTTGCCGATGATGTGCCTGAAGGAGGGAGGAAGGAAAGGGAGAGGAGAGGTTCCTGCTGGCATTTGGGAGACGATGGGAGGGAGACCACACTGAGCTCCTCCAGCCCAGTCTTTGCAGGGTGAGACAACTTGGCTCCCTCGGCACCACCAGCTCGCCCCCGCTGCATTTCCTTTCGGAGGCATTTTGAATTAGTTTGGATAGCTTCGAGTGTGGGACGATGACTTTGCCTTCACCGTGGCATCACCCCTGCCCTGTGAGGAACACGCTCACACCCCTCCCCGCCTTGCAGAGGGGACAAAGGGTGGTGGGAACTGAGAAACCTGATGGTTTTGAGAAACAGAGGGCAGGAAACATCCATGGGTGACAGCAGAGGTGGCTGGAAGCAGCAACCCCTCGACACTCACTGTGCAAAACCAAGATGGTCCTCTCCACAAACAGGGCTTGCTGCTGAAAGGGGATGCTGCATCCCCAGCATATTTTTTCTTTTTTTTTGATAATGCTGTGCTTTAAAATCCAGTGGTGACAAGGAGGGAGGAGAAGGGGATAGAGCATTTCAGCATTAACACTGCTCTTCTGTTCATAATAACATGCTGGTACTTTTAGGAGTGTCTCGGAGCTTAAGGGGTGAAAGGTGAAGTTATCTTTCGAGAACAGCACTAACACTACAAAGCTACTTAATGCAAGCTGGGAATAATACAGGGCCGTGAGTTTCACCGGACAATGTTGTACTGGGTTGGTTTCATCCTGTCTATGTTGGATTGGAGTGTTTTCCCATTGAGTCAGGGGGTTAGTAATTCCCACTCCCCTCCCCTTCCTTTCTTCCCTCCTCACTCCCTCCTCCCTTTGCTTAGACCCAATTAACGTCTCTGCTGCTTTGCTGATGCAGCCCTGGCTCCTTCTGCTGCCAGGGGAGGTGCCGGGCTGCTCTGCAGCGGTGGCCTGTGTGGCAGAGCCCTCTGCCAAGCCCTGGGCTGCGGGGGACTGCAGGAAGCTCAGCCCTTGCTCTGGGTGCTCACACCAGCACAACAAACCTTTTCCTCTCCCACCAAGCTGTGCCTTGTGCAGGGCCACCACTGGCCCTCCTGAGGCAGCATCTCCTCTCTCCCCTGGTGTGAGCAGCGATGTCTGGGGGTGCTGCTCTGGGCAGGGAGCTGAGATTTTGCTTTTCTCTCTTGCTCTGGAGAATTCATCTGCATCATCCATTCCTGCCTTGACAGACTGAGTAGATGCTTTTGTAACCAGCCTCATGTTTCTCAAGGTTGGGAGAAGTCAGAATCTTGGGAATATTTCCATATTTCTGCCTAGGATGTGGGAATAAGCAAAGGAGAAACCCAGTGATGCTGCCTCTCTCTTGTAATATTCCTTTTATCATTTTATTTTGCACTTGGGCTGTGCGGGGCAGGTTGTGGGAAGTACGATGTTGTGATGCAGCTTGGGTGGAGTAGTGTTTGTTAAGCCACCAGGCTTTCCATGAAAAACAAGGAGCCTGTTTTCAAACGGGGGTATATTTCAATCTGCAGGCTCTGGTCAGTCAAAAACAAGCTTCCCCTTGAGCTACAGCTTGCCACAGGCATTTAATTTTCTGTGGTTGGTACCAGAGCATGGCAAAGAAGACAGGTCATGGCTAGGAGAGGTGGGAGGTGTTAGAGAATGTTAGCATGTCATGAGAGCATGAGCAAGGATTCACATCAGACCTTACACCTGCTTTGCCCTAAAAGCTGCTACAGATCCTATTTCTATAGCCTTTTCTGGGTCATTTTTAGACTGGCTCCTAAAGAAGTGTGGCTTAGATGATTGCACTCCTTGTACTCAGCTGAGACTGGTTGTCAAGCCTAACCTGTTAACTCCTCAGCTCAGTGCTTTGCTTCCCTGGCATCTGATTGAATGAGTAAAATCTTAGTGATTTTTACTACACATTTCATGAAAGTTGGTGGGCAGGTAAAGGAAAGAGACTTTAACAGTAGAAGACCCTACTGAGAAAGGCTGCAGCATGGGTTCTGATGGTGTGAAACATCAGAGCACCCACCTTTAAAAGAGATCTTCAGCACAGGCAGAAAATACAGTCATGTTATAAAATACTAGGTACCAGTCTATTCCTGACTACAGCTTCTTGAAGTGCAGTGACTGATGTCTGTAACAGAATGGTCGCAGAGGCTTTTCCCATGGTTGGGACACTTACATCCATCTCCCTTCCGGTTTCTTCAGCATCTGCTAAGGAATTGAACCTAGAGTCTGCCTTGGATAAGATGCGAGGCAATGAGACATGTTGCATGGGAAACTAGGCTTCATTAGTCTTCCTGCTGTCAGAATTACTTTCCTTTTCCAGTGGGATAATATATGTTCAGCCAGTGACCACCACCTTGGTGCCCATCCTGACTAGTTTTCTTCAAGCATAAGTCTCTACCCTCCAATCCAGATGTGGTGGGAGACACAGTGAGACAGTCCTGGGACTTCTGGATGGGCTGGAAAGCCAACAGTGTAGAGAGCAAAGGCAGCATGGCTTTTGGTGTCCTGGAGCAGCAAGGAAGGTGCTGACTGATTTACTGCTCAGCAGTTTGGCTTTGTATGCTCTGAAAACACCTCCTTCCCCCTTCTTCTGTTGGAAACTAGACCAAACACTGGGAAGGTTCCTAGCTGCCATAATGCCAGTGTCAGCAGCATCAGTGGGCTGAGTTTTACTGGAAAGCTGGATTTTTTTCTTCTTCAGGCTTTCTGTGTTAGAAAGCAGGGTAGCCAGACAAATATTTGCTCACTGATTCCCTTCCTCTTCTTCACAGTGCAGCAGGGATCATATGGTTTTTATTTCAGTGTATTTTGGGAATGTGCCTTTCCCACTGGCACCCTGCAGCATCATCCCTAAGTTGAGAGGTTGTGAACAGCCAAGAGCTGCTCTCTTGCATGGAGCTAAACATGAAGTGTTGGAGGAAGAAGGGCTGCAGTTGTTTGGAAAGGTCCCCTGGAGCAGACAGGCTGCAGTGGTAGGATATTGCTCCCAGGTTGAAGAAGTAATGAAGGAAAATAATGTGGAGTTTTAAGGATCTGAGCACTGCAAGAAGAGCATTCCTTTGGCACACAGTCTGGGTCTGGTCCCAGGGCACAGGGTCTGTTAGAGCATTGCTGCTGTGACCTGTCCTCTCCACCTCTGCATGTGGCAGGCTTGCAGCAGAGCTATCACCATCATCTCCTCTTGGTTCTATGTGTTCCCTTCCTGCCCAATGCCAGGAGCAGGCTTCTGCAGTGATAGCTAAGGGACTGGGTATGTGGAGTCTGCTGGAATCTGGCTGGGGGAAACTGCCCTGAGGGAAGCACAAAACCCACACGGTGCCCTTCAGACAAGGATGTTCAGCGTGGCCTTCTGCAGCACTGGTGGTTCCCTGGAGGGCCTCCTTGTCCCGTGGGGACAGCACAGATATGTCATCCCTGTTCCTCACCAGAATGTCTTTGCCGGCGTCAGGGTGATCAGCCAGACTCACTTTCTGTCTGCCTGTGCCTTGGGATTTTCAAAAGCTCTGGGACTTCCTCTGGGCTGTGGTGTCTTCACGGTGCAATAAATCCCATGCAAAGAGAAGTGTTCAGGAGGAGGCTGTGGCTGCTGCTGCTCTTGGGCAATGCTGCAGATGTAGCAGGCTGTGTCACGTCCTCACGGCGCCCCATGGGACGGGCGGCTTTTGCAAGGAGAAGGAAGAGACTTTGGCTTTTGTACCTGATGATGCTGAGAGATCAGATCTCCTCGCACAGCTGTGGTTTATATCATCCCTCTGATGCTTCCTCCTACCTGCTGCTGCTTTCCACTGGTTTTTAATGAGTGCGGGTGACAGTAAACTTACATAATGAAGGGCAAAGTCTAATTGAAACTTCATCTTCTCTTTGCAAGACTCTGTTTTGTGGCTGTGAACACCATGCCAGGCTACGCCTCGCTCTGCCTCATCTGCTTGTCCTTCCTGATGAGATGAGATGCTGCCTCGGGAGGGCCCATGGTGGTGCTGAGAAGCTTAAAACAGATTAGGATCTTAATTCTTCAGAGAATGATCTTCTGATCTCCTTCTTGCCAGTCAGCAGCAGTTCCGCAGCCCCACATCTCAGCTTTCAGACTCTGAGTGAAGATGACAGCTGAGATGTGCTGGCAGGGGAGCAGAGAAATCTATGTTTTGAGATGCACGTGAGGAATGAGAAGACATCTTCCCAAAATCCAAAGGTCCTTGGGTGCCAGGCAGGGCTGCTGACAGAGATGGAGAATGGTGCAACATTGCTGTCCCAGCAAGACACCAGCCTGGCTGAGTTACCCACCTCCACCAGCCTGGGGATTAACCTCTCCTATTCCACCTTTGTTTGGAGCTGACTTACATATTAAGAACAAGGAGAAAGATCAGGCTTTTTGTTAAGAAATGAGTGTCTGGGATGGCAGGTGAGGGATGGGGCTCCTCCTTGTGTATGCTGGCTCTGTCTGGTGACACCTGAAGTCTGCAGAGCTCAAAGGAGCAAAATATGGAATAGGAAAAGGGCAGATATTACGGAGTCAGGAGAATGCAAATCTGCAAAAAGGGTGATGTTAGAAAAAGGTTTCTCTTAGGTCTTAATGAGTGTGGCATGAAGTGCTCTGTAGGAAGAGCAAGCACAGTGTGTGGCCAGGACCGTGCTGTTCAGCTCCTTGGATGGCTGGTGGCTGACTTTGGTGACTCTGCTGAGCTGTCTGTCTTTTCAGCTCCTGTCTTGCAGATGTCAAGCCCTGACTGCAAAGGGCCTTATTTTAACATCTTGTGTTATCTGTGCAGGAATGAGGGGAAAAATAGCACAGGCAGTTGTGCTGAATAGGTAGCACATTTCAAATGATGTTTTCATGCTGAGCTCATCACAAGCACAGATGAACCTGGTGTCCAAACCCTGCTCCCTTTGGCCTCTCAACAGCAATTTGGATCTGGTAGCAGGATCCCGAATCCGGGAGATTTTCCCTCTTGTTTGTGAGCTGCAGATCAGCATGCTGCTATCTATATAATCCTGCTGTGGATCCAGGGAGGTTTGGGGTGGAGAGGGAAGAGGGCTGTGATGATATTTAAAGCTGCACTGAGCTGCTCGGACTGTGTGGCCATCGCTCCTGTGTCCTGGCAGCTTGCTGGGTCCTTGCCATGAACCCAAAGCCTAATAAATAGGCTGCTTATGCCATCCTTCTCCTGCTTGGATCACAACTTTTGATTTTGTCATAAAGCTGCTTGACTTGATTGAGAGCCCCATCATAATGATACTTACCGAGGAGGTTTTATCTAGCAATCTGAAATTGAGGTCCAACGATCCCCATTAATGAGCCTTTTATTGTGCCCATCTGGCCCCTGCCTGCATGCTCCTGCTGCTGCCTGAGGCTCCTGCCTCCCCTCGCTGGCACATCACTGCACCTCATGTGCCCCAGCATGGCCATGCAGAGAGAGCCTCAGACACCCCAAACCTCCTGAGCTCAGGCAGGGGCTAAGTGACCTGGGACACATGTCTCTGTCTCTCTTTGTGGAGCTCCTCATGGGAGGCAGAGCTGTGAGGTGGGAATTAGTCCCAGGACTTGCCTAAGGAAGGATGCTGTAGGTGTTACTGCTGTTTGCATGAGCTGGATTAATATCTGCATTTAGAAAAGAAAGAAAAAATAATCTTGTCACTCCTGGTGTCTTGCAGGTGTCCTCACTCTCCTTACAAGCTGGCAGCAGCAATGCTGAGATTTAATTTGGAGGCTACTGTGCTGGGTTTTTGAAACCCTGGTGAATCTCCTCTGTTTTGTGAACTACCCAGGGCTTTTGTGTATTCCTACTGCTAGTCTTCTTGACTCCCCAGAGACTGCAAGCAAGGGAAGTATGTCCTGTTCAGCAAAATTATAATTCCTTTAATCCTTCTTCACCACGGTGAGGTGGTGTCTGAGTGTGTGTCACTTCGCTGGGAACATGGTCCCCTGCACTCTCAGGGACCAGGTACCCAAAATAAAAGTGTGAGGCATAGCGAGGTGGAGGGTGAACAAAGAGCAGGGGGGAGCTGGCTGGTGGCATTTCAGCTAATAGAATGAGTGCTGCAGAGATGAAAGAGCAAACAAAGAGAGAGGAAAAGCAAAGGGAGGCAGGAATGGCTTTTCTTTGCTGTAGGTGTTGTTTGATTGGGTGCTGCAGGAGGTGGTAGAGATGGTTTATGTTACTGCACAGCACCTCGGGTGCAGTGTGGTGGGTGCTGCCAGTGCCCCTGAGCAGCTCCTGGCCTCGGTGGAGGCAGTGGTGTGGTGTGTCCTTCCATCTGGGCTCTTTTCTGAGCTCATCCCTGTGGCACTGGAGAGTTCCCATGGTATCTGGGTGAGGGAACAGCTTTTATGTTTTCACTATCTTTGAAATTTTGTTGTTTGTGAGTCATTTGCCAAAAAAAAAAAAAAAAAAAAAAGAGAGAAAGAAAAGAAGAAAAAAAAGCCCAAAACATGTTTATGCTGTGAGTGGTCTCCTGAGAGCAGCTGGCTCCTTGGGCACTGCCACCTTCCTAGCTCTTTGTTTCCCCTATGGCTGCCAGGCCAAAGCAGGGTGAAGTCCTTGGGGCGGCTCCTTGACCACAGGGTTTGAATCAGTCCCTTGTCAAAAAAAGCCCTGGGCTGTATGGAGGCATCACTGCTGGCTGGCTGGCAATCCCTGGGGTCTTGCTCAGGGTGAGGGATCCAGAGCAAATACATTGATAAATGCCCGTTTTCACTCCTCTGCTTCCATTCACGTTTCTTTCCCTGCCCTGTTCTTTGTAGAATTGCAGAATAAACCCCCACTCACACCCTTCAGGAGCTGCCATTGCCCAGAATGCAGGCAGCAGGGAGGACACTGCTGAGCAGAGGGTAACACAGAGGCCGTTTAGATACCTGAGCTGCTGAATCCCACAGAAACCTCCCCGTTCCCCACCAAAGGCAGGACCCAGTGACTACAGCCCCAGTGACCACACGTCTGGCTGGCATCTTTGCTCAGATGTGCAGTGTACCTGCCACCGTGACAGCCTGACGGCCATGTGGCATTATAATAGGATTTGCTCCATGTCTATAAACTGTTATCCTAAATATCATCCCAAATCCTTTGATGCCCAGTGACAGCCTGTCTCTTTAAATCTTTTTTTCCCCCCTGAATAAAGCGGCGTGCTCTCAAATCATTGGGAATCCCACGTATCTGCCATATAATTGGATTATATTTTATATGTCTCCTAAAATAATGATATAGTAACATCTTATTCTAACAATGAAGCGACTCAGAACAGCAGAGACTCGCCGTGGCTGCATTAGAAATAATGCTGCCAAGCTGGTTGGGATTATCAGCAAAAGAACTTGTTAGCCTCTTGGAAAGCAGATGCTTAATTAGAGCTGGGTGACACAGATGGGTGCCTAATAAGGGGAAAACACCCATTTTGGTCTTCAAAAAGCACTGGGACCAGTTGAGATGGCTTTTACCATCTTGCACTCAACTATGTGCCCAACTGTTTCTCCCACTTAGGGGCCCTAGGTCCAGTTCCATCATCATCTTTGATGATAGAATTGTTTAGATATCAGATAAGAAGAATGTGAAGTTGAGGGCAGGTTCAGATGCTGCATTTTAAGTTTCCAGAGGTCTGCTAATATTTTGGGAATCACTTTTCCAAGGGACACACACATGGGGTTATGGTGGGGGCATGACAGAGTTGAAGAAATGGGATCCCTGTGGGAATGGGAAGTGAACACATTTGCAGACTAAATGAGAAGGCACTTTTCTTTGACCTGGTTTGGCTTTTGCTGCAGAGAATGGCTATAAGAAGCAAAGTTACAATCTTGCTAAAATTTGAGGTGCTTTAGTGGCAGAACTGGGGTGTTTACATGATAGTGGGAGATAGGACTTTTGACATTTTGGACACGGAAATCCTCATTTCTGCCTCTTCATGTTCAATTTGTGTCTCTAGTATCAGGCCCCCTGGAGAGGGTGGAAAAAGTTTCTGGTGTTTAATCCTGGGGCCACTAATGGTTGTGTGCCCCTTGGCAAGGTGTCCTTGCTTTGCTGTGCCCCCCATGAGGGTGAGGCTGCTCCCACTGCTGCTTGCTGGGCAGGATCAGCACCCAGCACAGGGCTCCTCCAGATGGGATGTCCTGGCCTGGTCTCCACAAGCCCATGTTGCTACCTGCAGTGGGGTAGTGGTTGCTCTGCATGTCCAAAACATTTTTCTTCTGGCCTGACTCCAAAGGGAGGTAGTCAGCATTCAGGGTTTAGCTATGGAACTGGTGGGTCAGCAGCTTCTTCCAGGGATCCAGGGATCCTGATGTTTCAGCCATCCCCATCCAGTACAATAAATAAAAAAAAAAAAGGGGGAGGGGGGGAAGCCCTGCTCTTTTGGAAGCTCTCAGTGGCTTTGTGTGACTGTTTGCACTGGGCAAGCCTCCTAAATTAGCTGTCTTAAATAAATGGCATGAACAAATACCTACAGAGAGAGCCTCTCTTCCATGACATCTATCCTGGTTTATGTCAGGAAGCAGCAGGTGGGTGAAACAGACAAATGAAGACTGGTAGGATGAGAGGTGTGAAGTGACAACAGGATGACAAAGTGTTTTGCAGGAGCAGCTGGCCACTGGCCCAGCCATGATGTAGGAGAGCAGGGGTAGCTCTGTCACAGCCCAAATAACACAGTTTCCTTAGACCAACAAACTGCTCCTTTATTCCACTCTGCTTTGCCTAGGAATAGATCAAAGCTTTCTTCTTCTACATATGCACACTGCTCTCAAATAAATGCTACCTGCTGCAGATGGGGGTAAATTTGGGCTTAAATCCTTCATAAAGATCTGCATAATCTAGAGCAATTGATGCCAGCAGCTTGGGAAATGTTAGTCTTGGTCTTCCTGCCTTTTATGGAATAACTCGACAGGTCTGATTATCTATGCAAGTGTCTAAATTTTACTCAGACCTTGATTGAGAGGCAAGGAATGACTTTTGGCTCTCTGGTGAGTAATCTGGAAATAAAGAAATGAAAACGTCAGAGAACTTTTATCTGTGTTTCAAAACCAGGGCTTTAGGAATCACACACACAAAAAAAATCAAAACATGTTTTCAGGAGTCTATAGTACAAATTGCTCCATTAAAAGATACCCTGCTTATAAAAGGAAAAAAAAAACCAACAAAAAACTACCCAAAAAAACAAACCAACAACAACAAACCCACAAAAACAACCATTTTGAGGGAAGAAGTGAGGAAAAGTATTCAGCAGTGAGTGATCTTCACTGAATACATTTTCTCTGGGCCATTGTAACTACTGGAACTTATCAAAATAAATGGTTATTTTGATCATAAATGCAGTAGGTGGCATGATTTTCTTGGCATTTATTTGGCTTAAAGATGAACAATTTTTTCCCATGAAAAAAAACAACACAACAAAACAAACTAGAAAGGTAGATAATTAGTGTGCAGTAGTTAATGGGTAATTTCAAAGTTAATGAGCAGAGCTCATATTTTTCTTTCTGAATCGTATTTGTATCAGCTTGAATATATTTTCCCTTTTTGAAAATGACTTTTCCTGCCTAATTCTCACTTTGGTGAGGCATTCTTCCCAGTGAATCCACAGATGCTACCAGACTGGTCACTTTGTCTTTCTGGGTGCTCCCGTGTAGGGTTATTTTGTAGAACCAGCCAGACTAACAGGGGCTGCTCCTTTTGCCGGGGCTTTTACCTTTTGTTGTGCCTTTTGCTGCGCTAAATCCACTGGCTAAGGTGCCTTTCCCTACCAAAATGATAATATTAAAAGTTGTTGCTTAGTAAATCAGGGGCATTTTGCAAAGCTAGCTTTGGCAGAGTTTTGTTTCCTGTGGCTAATGCATGACATGGAGGAAATTCAGTTTTTATCTCCCTGACAAGGCCCATTATCTTATAGACTTTAGGTCTGGAAAGACTGGTTTCTTTGATGGCCTTCAGATGAGGGTTGCTTTGCATCTGTATTCAGGCCCATCTGTTTCTTTGGCAAGCAAGAGAGGGTGGAGATGATCTGTTCATTGTCCAACTGAAGACCTGTGCTCAGGAGCTGATAGCTTGGGTCCTCCTTAAACACAACCCCCCAGCCAAGGGCTGACTCCACACATTGTTATGGACTTGCTGGGCATTGGGAACACAATGGCCCAAATGGGCCTCTTTACCCTGCGAGCTACATGCAGAACTGCCCTTTGGGCTTTTGAAAAGCCTCTTTATCTTCAAACAGCCTGATTTCCTATGTCCCATCGCCCCCCTCGTGGCACCTTCAAGGACAAACAGGCGGAAAACGGGTCATCAACTCCAGCACAGCCCAAGGGCTGGTAGCCTTTATGCTGTTGACTTTTCAGTGTATAAATAGCAGAACAATTGAGTCGGAGTTATTTTTATCTATCGCCCTTAACATTACAAGAGAGTCTGGGAGAACAACAGAGGTCTGGTCTCATTGGAGAAGTGGAAATTTCAGAAGCTCTCTTCCGGCTGACCCTGCTCAGATCGGCTCCTTGGCTCTTTGCATCACAGTTGTGATGGGAAAAAGGGGGATTTGGGTGTAGTGCTGCATAATCATAGCTGTAATTGGCATTAAAATGCCTCCCAAGGTGGTACTGCTGGGCATTAAAAGGATGATTGTCTTTTGCGCGGGAATGATTAAATATTTGCTATTTATGGTTTTTGTTGCTGGGTATCTTGGGTGGAGAAAGAGTGAAACCTCTAGTAAATGCTGAATGTTCAGGCAAAAAAAAAACCCTACCTATTTCCTGTATTTGCTGGCAGTCACGAGGACTTAAAATCATAGATTTCCTTATCAGCCAAACCTCAAGTTGTGCAAATATTATCATCAAGACACAGGAGACCTGCCTGGACTGTGCACACCAGGAATGAATCTGGACCATCCGGTTCAGGGATTTGCCCATGTAGCAAGACCCACCCCCAGGCACCCTGCTGAATTCTGGTTTCTCCAAGTCACAGCTCCGCTGGAGAACACCTGAACCAGCTCCAGACCCTCCAGCCAAAACCTCTTCTGAGAAGGAGGATGGATAAACTCTCTTTGAAAGGACGTGGCCAGGGCCATCCACTCTCTCTACTAATTCTGTGGGCAGCTTTGTTGTTTGAGATGAGAGGCCTGAGGTTTGGTTTCCAGCTTGTCTGAGAGGCCGACTCCCACCACGTGGAAATGGCCTGTATTTTGCCAAATGGCCATATCAGTGGCAAACACACAGATGTTTCAGAGACAAGTCAGCGACCTTGTGTGTGTCCAGAGGATCTGCAGGGCCCCTCCTGCTCCATCCATCAGTGGAGTGAATCTGGTTGTACTGGTCAGCCATAGTGCAGGAGAGGTTTCCTGCCTCACTCACAGGGTAAAGGTGGATTTGAGACAAGTCTCTGCTCTGGAGTTGAATGCTCAGTGTTAGATGCATCCTTACTCCCCCTCCTCTTCCTCCTCCTCTCTGTTGCAAGCCAGCTGCTGCAAGGATTAATCCTGGTGGGCTCTTGCTTTTTGACATCTTTGTTGCTGATACTGGTAGGGCTGATTTGCCTCTTCTCCCATGTCCCTCCATGGGAGTCCAGTCCCACCATGGTGTGGGAAGGAGCTGAGTTGAAGCCATGGGGCTGTGTGGTGGAGGAGGCAAAACACACGGTGTGATGACCTGTGAAGCTGCTGGAGACCAGGCTTTGTCTCCTGACCTTGCTTCTCACACATGGGCTAAATTCCTCTGCCTGTAATGCAGCCAGGAGATTGATTTGTTCCTTCGGCTAAGGGCACAGGAGTGTGATCCTGAACATGAACATTTTGCTTGAGGGCAGGAAGCCAGGGAAGAAAATAAACCAAACAAAAAGCACAACAAGGTTGTCCAGGTGGGAAAAATGTCTGCAATTCTAGCAGGACTGCCCCAGCAGCCATGTTGTGTGAGCAGAGCACTGCTGAGGTGCTGGAGTGTGTCCAGAGAAGGGCAATGCAGCTTGTGAAGGGTCTAGAGTACAAATCTGGTGAGGAGCAGCTGAGGGACCTGTAGAAAAGGAGGCTCATACCCACACTGTCAGGTGCAGTGGGGCAGTGACCAGTGTCTTGCCCCCATCCACTCTGTGCCATGTCCTCTACAAGCTCAGACACCAGCCCCATTGCTTTCACAATTGCAGGGAGCTGTAGAGCAGCACCTGGTTCAACACAAGAGGGAAGGCAGATACTTTGGTGCTGTCTCTGTGCCAGTCTCCCAAGAGGCTCCTGCATGAGCAAGAACCCTAGTGTCATAAGCATGGTTTCCTATCAGGAGACTGCAAAACATGAGCTGGGCTTTTTCATGCCATGAAACTGCTTTCCCAGAAGATCTCCCTCTTTGCAGTTGTCTCAGTGTTGTAATAGCATCTGTGCCAACCAGATTTCTGCTTATGCTTTCAAGGACATTTTAATTTTTATCATCTCTGGGATCCACTGCCAGCACTTCTGCTCATGTTTGGATTGCCAGATGAGCATCGCCCTGCGCTCTCATTGCTCTCCGAAAATAACATCTTCAACCACATGATGCTGAAGCTGCTCTTCAGCAGCTTCTCAAGCCAGTCTTCTCTGAAGTAATTTGGTGATGATACACAGCCTGGGTGCCTCTGGTGTGCATGCTCTCATGCTCAAGGGCTGTCCTGGCAGGGTGGATCCCAGCTTCTGGGTTTCTCTGAACCAGAGTAAATGCTGGGGGAGAAGCACTTTTCTGCTGGTGCAAATGGGATGCCCAGAGCAGGGAGATCCCTGCCACTGTGACTACCCCAGGACACCTTCCCTAGCACCAGCACATGAGGGTGGGTGACCGTGAGGACTATACACACATCTTTGCTACCTCCTGATCCAGTCTGCAACTTCCCTCTTAAGAGACTCCCTCACTCAGAAACATCATTACAAGCATTTGCACAGACCTTAGGTTAACTGGCAAGGAGTGTCCTGGCAGAGCAGAGGTCTGCAGAGATGCAGAGTTAATGTATAATCAAACCCACAAGATCAAGTGAACTGCCTCCTCTTTCCCTTGCATCCTTTCTGCAGTAGTTCTGAGATTTAATTACCAGCTCTAAAGCACTTCAAGATTTTCAGGTGGAAACTACGACACAGAGGAAAGGGAGAGTACAAAAGCAGCCTACGTAATTAAGTGCTGCTTGTTTAATTTAATTTTCTCCTTCATTTGATCCTCTCCTAGAATTCTGAACGTCTCCAGTACCAGCTGGGTCCTTTTACACCCGTGTTGTAGTCACAGGGTGATCACAGTAACAGCAGAAAACTCTGCATCCAGGTCCATCTGATGCTGTCCCTGAGAGAGGGGGGTCTGTGCTGGGATGCAGGTGGCTGTATGGAGAAGATGCCCCCACTGGTTTTGAAGGGATGTTCACCTTTCAAAGTCAGGCCCATGAGAGATGGAGCCTCTCAGATGCAAAACTGGGCTTCTGGAAGGTATCAGGATTTCACAATCCAGTGCACTAAAAGGGTTTGCTGATAAAATATGATAAATACTTTGCATTTGGTAATCCAGATGAGAGCTGTAAAGAGAAAATACAAATGGGTTAAGCTGTAAATTACTGCTGTTCCTCTCTTCCCCTTCTCCCTATTCCCTTGGAAATTAGCCAGTTGCTCTCTGGAATCACTAATTCTTACAAGCTGCCTGTGCCAGCCTAGCATCAGACAAACAAGGAGGTTTATTTAGTATTTTTGTTTCTTTGCTTACCCGCCCTTCTGTTCCAAGCATTTTAAAAGTAAAAATTTGTGCTGAAAATTCTGAGACAGCAGGATTCCTTGCATGGACCTCCTTGACAACCCCAAACTCACCTGGATGTAGAACAAGAGCACTAAAGATGGGGCTGTCATGGTTATTTGTATGCAACCACATGGTATAAGACAAGGGAGCTGGGGTGAAGCCTGGGTTCTTACAAAGCTGCTCTTGATAGTGTTTCTGACACAGTGCATTAGGACACCAAATAATGTGCCTGGGCACTCTTTGGCCCTCTCCAGAAAGGCACTGTGGACTCTGGCAGTGGTAGCGAGTTTCATTTTGGTTCAAGGCAGATTTATATCACTTGTGCTTTGTGTATTTAATGGTACAACCTGAAGAGGAGGTGTCATTTTGAAATAAGTGTGCATGCTGCTGCATTGAGTAGACAGAACTGTGAGCTGGGATTTGTAATATCAATTTGAAGTCAGCACGGTAGTCGGGAACAGGGATGGTGCATGAGAGACAGGGGAAAGTCGTAAATATTCAAACTATTTTCATTCCCATTTTTCCATCTCTCTGAGTATCTTGATTTTTGGTGTGCAGAGAACTGGAAGTAACCAAATGCCAGGAAAACATCTCTTCCCATTTCACACTTGAATTAAATTTGCCAGAACTCAGGTGAGAGAGGAGGTTCTGGAGGGATGTCCCTGGGTGTGAAATCCTTCGAGGCTTCCTATCTCATCCCTCTTTGGGGGTGAGACATTTCAATACATGGAAGTTATCATATCTTTGTTTCTCAGGGGTAAGAGACCATTAGAGTCTCATGTAGAGACTAATACAGAGAATTAGTATTAATTAAGAGTAATAAGAGAGAAGAATGGGCTGAAGAAAGGCAAGGAACAAGTTGGATTTCTGCTGAATCCATGTGTAACAACACCATTTCTGGAGCTCCAGCGTAGGTCTTGCACCTGAACCACATCTCCAGCTGTGGCTCATCTGACAAAACATAAGGGTCACTACATCTGCCCTGGGCCAGACCTGTGGAAAGCAGCTGTGAACTGGGTTCATCCATTTTGTCCATTCCAGCTAAATCTTGCTTTCCAACTGTGATAATGGATGCATCAGTGTTAGATTAAGCAACACTTTTTTTCTTACAGCATGGTTATGAGTTCAGATTCAAGGATATTGGAAGTCACTGGGATGATTTGTCTTCAGGTTTTGGGATGCTTAATGGGAGACCATGCACATGGGGATGGGCTTTAAAATGCCCTTAATCCTCAATCATCTCATTGTCTCCAAGGAAGGTTTCAAGCAAGTGCTCCCCACCCCAAACCCTATGGGAACAGGGAGACACAGGCTCAGGGCTTCCCAAAAGCTGCTCCAGGGGCTGGAGAAGCGCTGCCTGGCAGAGACAGGAAAGCCTGCACACCCTGACTTCACCTCACATTTTGCTGCTCACAAAAAGCCTCAGAGGAGACATTTGTGCTGCAGTCTTGCTCCATTGGCTGGCTCAGGAATGCACAGGGTTAAACTTATGAGCACAGCCACAGAGAGGCATCTTGTGTCCCTGTGATCATCTCTGAGAAGATGTGCAGGGGTTCACGGTGGGGTTTTCCTCATTTCTTCCTCTTGTTCCTTTCCTATTTTTTTGCTTTTACCTTTTGCAGCAAAATGCAGAGTTCTGGGCTCTCCTCCATGGAAAGGGAATTTAAGTGTGCTGGGGGTTGGAGGGGAGAGGGAGCAGGTCCAGGCAGCTCCAGGCTGGCACAGAGCAGTGCCCAGTCCCCAGCTGGCAGATCTCCCTCTGCCATGCCCATCCTCCTAGGAGATAAGGAGCCCCTAGGACCCACCCCTCATTTCCCTCTATTTGTTTGTGTGTTTTTTCAAAGCTGAGCTCCAGAGGATGAGAAAATGGCTCTTCTCTCCTCTTTCCCTCCTTCTCCTTTCCTCCACTCGCTGAGCCAGCTGGGGCAATGCCACAATTCAAGGCGTCTGGAGACAGAATCCAGCTCTCTGCCTTGTGATCTGCATGTCAAGGTGAAACTGCAATAAGATAATAATGTCAGTATCCCCAGAAGGCAGGCGGTAAAAGATACTAATTGCATTTCACTGAAGGCTTCAGAAACACTCAGCAGCTGGAAAGCTGAGGAGAATTTTGATGCTATTCTTATAAGGGGAAGAATTTTTTTTTCCCCTCTCCCCTTACACTGTTTGTAAATCTATTACGGAACATGGGGAGTGGAAGAGGGGGAAGGGAATGTATAAAACCAGTTAAAGGCTTAATGTTTCCCATTATATTTTGTGAGCTGTAGGTGGTCTAGAGCTTATAAAAATGTAGCACATTCCCTTGTAATCAAC